>OY744605.1:20362393-20629893 GCA_963556255.1 Allolobophora icterica | reverse complement strand
GATGAGTTTTCGTCATCGTCTGTGGTGTAACACAGAAAAAGACACAATTTTCGTCACTTTCGATGCTTTCAATTGGGGTTTCCTTCTTTGTATCCTTCTCAAAATCTCGTTATTTTCAAATAATGTTTTTGCTTTCTATTAATTCCGTCGGTCCCTTTACCTTTTTATCATAATATTATTTTCAATAACTGTTCTCAGTAAGCATTTCTCGGCCAATTGGGTTAGTCATGAAACCCAGCAGGATTTATCCCATGCATAATAGCCTATTAACGTCAAAGTCTCACAGGGACCGTTTTTAACGCTCTTAAGCCGCCCGACCGTACACAGAGGACACAGCGCACGCAAGGATGAGGCATAGACGGTTTGTCGACAAATACTGCGAACGGTTGGATCAATTGAATGACTACACTTGCAGACACTTCGATTATGCTAGTCATGTCTTCCGGCTATACGTTGTCTTACAGCAAGCCAAAGGATGAACGTTCTGTGATTGACTGGAGCTGCCGTTCAGAGCCAAGATGACTTCAAATCTAATTCACCTCATAGTAATGCTATAGGCCCATAGGTCATGGTGTAGATTTGTACTAAATGCCAATTAAACAGCATTATTTTCATGTGCCACAAAAGGACCAAACACTTAGGATATTGCAGTTCGCTTTAAACGCTCCAGAACTAATTAAAATCAACAGTTTCGAAGGAAAGTGCTCCGGAATTAGACATAAATTATTTGTACGTTTGCGTTGTGGAAGCTTATTTCATACATTTAGGCTATTTATCAAGAAAATTTAGGGCCTATATATAGCGCCACTCGAGGAAACTAATAGCAGGCTATTTCTACGCTATATATGTTACGCTATGCTACGCTATACGTATACGCTTTCTAAGTTATGTTTGATGTTATTAAGAAAAGAACATTCATCAGTTAGTAAACTGTGGCAGGTTCGCACGCACATACGGAGCCTTACCAAAAGATTTCCAACCTGATTTGACAGATGACTGCAAGTTCAGAGTTCCTTAAGCACGTTGAATCGAGAACGAGGAACTATATAGACGACGTGATCTGCCATTGATGGCTCACGCTTGTCTCATCGCCCAGCACTCCCTTACAGATGGTAGACGACGCGGCGCCAGGATATATCTCGAAACACCAGACACGCTAGGACACCGAACGATATATGGTAGAGACATTTCGTGACTGAATGACAGTGCCTCTCCAAGGACTGTCTTCGCAACTGCTCCACCGGATCCAACAAAAACTGTCACAAATGCAGTGAAATGGTAAAACGAAAAATAACACCGGCACTCAGACTACGTAAAAGTATTAGTCCAAATTTGTCAAAATTATCGACCAAATTCTGCATTTAGACAAATAATCCGCCCAAATGACAGATAAGACTGTCAACATCCAACATGGCTGCTCACTTGAGCATTAATTACATCACATTGCAGTATATGATATAGCGCTGTTCTGACCTGGAATGGCGAACTGAAGGATAATCCAGACGATTGTCTCCATGATTTGTATGCCACTATGCCACCATTACCTAATTGAAAACTATTTTCGATATGCTCTTTCCATTCAATATGTAACAAATTGCTTCTTAAATGTATTGAGTTTCTTGTAGCCTGGGCTTCGAGATGTAAGCCACTCACTTGGATGATATGAAGTAATTTGTCATCGGATATGTAGCGTCTCTGTGTAGTGTCTTCTCAGTTTTGCATGAGAAAAAGTGAATACTGTGAAAGATTGTCCGTAGCTATACAGTAGGCCTATCTATTAGTGTTACCATCGCACGCAGTCTACCAAACGGTAGGCTGTAATAAATAATATGGACAACAGGTCTAGGCTACAGCGCTCAATTGCTCCGGGGCTGTCAAGGTTTTCTAGTTCGCTGCCCAGTTGTTCGGTCCTACCTGCTTAACCCCAAATTCCTAACTCAGTTTTCGACTTGCTTGCTCTGCGCAGTCTGTAATTTGATCTGTAGGATCTCAGTCTATAACAAACCCAAGGTTTCAGTTTGAAGCTATCAAGCGATTAGATAAGATTAGATTGAACGCGATTAGATTTAGATCAGATCAGATCAGACTGGACTGGATCGGTTCGGGTGGAATCTGAGAAGACCAGATTCCATTGCAGTGGAGGGCAAACGGCGCCTGTCAAAGAAGCATTCAAACATATTCGGTTCTTATTCACGTTTCAGTCGATGTCACTCCAACATGGGCACACAAACAAACACTGCTAGGCTATTCAGTGCACTGGGTAGGAACCAATGACCGCTTCCTGTATTGAAATTCCGTGCCACATTATGTATGTATGTATGTATGTATGTATGTATGCATGTATATTCGTGTCTATTGACAAAGTCATTGACAAACCGCAGTAAGTTACACTGAAACAATTGAAACATGACGGTACAATTATCAAGATCTTAATTGACACACACACACACACACACACACACACACACACACACACACACACACACACACACACACGTGACACGCCTTGGTAGCCTGTAAGGGTCCGCTCATGTTACTGCTGCCCCCGGGAGTGGAAAGCACCGGATATCGAACCGCGACTTTTCAAGATCTAATGCTCTTCAGTCTGAAGTGTTACGTTCCATTCATCTATCCACCTCCACATGTGTTGTGTGTATTTGTGTATCTATACAACTATGTATCTGTGTATGTATCCGAACACACTTAATACACCGCCGTTTGAGTACCTGCCAAAAGCGCTGCATGCTAGATATCTTACTGACCTAAACAAAATACGTTTTGAGGTAGAAATAAAAATGCTTAAAGCGAACGGTCAAACAGGACAAGAAACACTGTGGGCTCAAGTCGATTTGCGAAAGCGCAGCACCTGCGTGATTCCACTGGATGATGAGAGTTCAGCAATCGCATTCCCGGATGCCTGAAGACTGGAATACAGAGTTCCCTTACGTATACCAGGGCGAAATGGTTCACCGAGGCCCCACGAGGAAGTGAAGACCTTTGAACGCATAATCCGACATATTATGGTAAAATTTCGGCACAATGACCGCTATTGAAAAGACGCTGTTGAGGACTGACTGAAGTGACGTCTTCTGATCTTTGGCAGAGGCCTCCGAAGTGGGATTGCAGTAATCCATGTGCATCAAGATGAGCGAAGGTCACTAAGGTATTAAATGACATAGGCCTATTGCACCGTTTGACTGTATCTGACGCAGCTGATAGTGACAGGATCTGCAAGAGAGAGAGAGAGAGAGAGAGAGAGAGACAGACAGACAGACAGACAGACAGAGACACACACAGAGGGGAGGGGAGAGAGTTCATGTGATCAGCCATGGTTTATTAAGTACACAGAGGTCGAGGATGACGAGTTATTTATTCCAATCAGAGAATCACAATTTTATTAATTATTCGTCGAGCTTTGGATACGCATCGCATCTGCCTAGCCATAGATGTACTGTATCTTCGTCGGATTCAACCAAACGCGACTTGAAGACATTTATGTCTGCATAGATGACGCACAGACAACCACGTCAAGTGGCTTTACCCTGTCAGCATTTCCATGGGCATCACTGTGGGACTCACATGGGCTCTATTTGGGTTCAATATGGGAATATGAGTCCCATTTGGGCTCCGTACGGGCATGCAGACAAAGAGCATGTACTTTTAGCTTCTTTATATTAACACTTAAAAGTGCAGACTCTAAATAACATGTAGGCCATGGTTTCTCGAAGGTTCTTTGTGTATGTAATTGTAATTGTAAGTTCACATTTATGTAGCACCTCTTCAGGGAAGTTCTGAATATCACGAATAAGATATATAGTCTTCATCCACTGACGAAGGACCCGGAAGGAGAGACAGAGAAACGAAACAGGTAGGTGTAGGTCAGTACCTCTTTGTACCACTCGAAACCAGGATTCTAGTGCCTCGATCTGGCCTCCGCTTATTTAGCAATTGGTTAGAAAGATCCTATATGTTTGACCTCTCCGTGTATTTAACATTGTTAACAAATGGTCAAAAGACCACAATCGCATGGGTAGTCTACCTTGTGGCTAACGCATCAGTGCATCTACATACCAGACCAGGCCATAGGTTATTTGGAGTTGTCATTTAATTAAATTAAAATTATTGTGACAAAAACGAACCTTCTGCACAGTTTTCTTGAAATTGTATAATTTCCCATGTGTTCCAGATTTAAGATCTGTACCCAAAACTTGAGTCTTGCTTCAGAAAATTACGAACTATTCTATCAAAAGGATCGCGAAGTACAAACAACGGCTATAGCGGACAGCTAGCGAACATATTTTACGCCTACTTGCTTATTAACCGTACATAGCAAATGCAGTTCATAAAATAATGCTTTACAGTTTAAAACAGTTTAAAACGGCATCTACTATTTTTTCAAAATTTCTCATTAAAGTAACAATAGGAAGCTTTTCGTGTCCCATAACGGGATGCATTGAGAGGCGCACATTTCCTATGTCCGGAATCGACTAAAACGCGCATCACTATAAGTAGTACTAGACACGCGAACAGCGTCTCTCAGGACTTTCCTCCAAATCGGCTGATAAGATTCCTGCGACCGGAATTCGTTATTCGTAGAATGGTCTGTGGTTTTGTGCAGTCAAGCCAAAAGCAGAAATCATCATGTCAAGTTTCGCGGAGCGTATCCGTCGAAACCAATTTGTTTGTCTTGTTGACGTCTGTTCCGTTGCAGGGCACATGATGCTGCTCAGCGTCGTTCGCTTCGTTCTTGATAGATGTCGCTATCATCTCGCAGCGTCCTCTGACGCTCATTCGCAGACCAACTCGTCTGTTTACATTTCTGCTACGACCGACTCTTTGTTATTAAAATATAAATGATCTTTCCGATGGCTTCTGCCGTTAGCTTAGGCGGAGATGACCCTATCACGAGCGGGCATGCGTTGTCAAATATCATCGACGCTCAGATTACTTATGAGACTGCTCGTGAATCATAGTCTATCGGAACGTCTTGCGGTCAGCAAATAAGTAAATAATATATATAATTAGGAGACATGGCAAAGTTTAGCAAAGGCCACAGGTCATTCCAGCGCGGTGATATTCACAAATTCATCGTAGACCTAATGAAGAAGTAAGCCTATATATGTCAGAAAATGCAAAATAACTTGATGTGTGTTTAACTGAATAGGTGGAAATTACCACTAATCAATGCTTGGCACGCACGTGTTTAGATCGAGAGCTGGAAGTGAACAAACTATGGAAATTAAGTTTTTCCCGTTATCATCAGCTTGACTTTCGGATGACTGAGCCACAGCGAAGCGAACGAAATGAAAAATCAACTTCATCATTCCAAAACATCTAAATTCAACTGGCGAATAGATGTATTTAAAATACATGAATAAATCCTCTCGAAAATATACCTTATAAAACCGGTTTAATTCGTCCGAGTGAATCGAAGCCCTTCACTTGTTGGCTATTTATTGTCTGTCAACAGTAAATCACTTTTTTGCAATTATTATTGTTATTATTATAAATAATATTAATAATAAATTACACAGGATCATATATATTATTATAAATAATATTAATAATACAATTATTATTGTTATTATTATAAATAATATTAATAATAAATTACACAGGATCATATATACCTCATGATGATGATGATGATGATGATGATGATGATGATGATGATGATGATGATGATGATGATGATGATGATGATGATGATGATGATGATGGTGATGGTGATGGTGATGGTGATGGTGATGGTGATGGTGATGGTGATGGTGACTGTCAACCCAATCCTTCCGTTGACAATCCTTCTGATTAAATCCTTGTTCTCTTCGTACTTAACGCCTATTTAACGTTCACCTTTTGAACACTAATTCTACGTATAAGTATAACCTGAATTAATCAGCAACACAGTTTAATATCTTTTCAGTTTAATAAGAAACAAACAGACAGAACTCAATTCGATTACAACTCAACTAGTCAGCCACACTACTACAGCGAACACACTCGAATTCAAACTTCTCTAGTCAGCATAATTCTTCGCGCCTCTTGACACACCTGTCTTCTGTGCGCATAAGCGAACTCTAATAATATACATATAGCGCGCCGCTGCCGAGATCGGCCGGCCGCGCGTGTCACTAAGACAGTACAATTAAACGTTATGCATTTATCATATATACATATACACGTGAAACTAAAGTAAGCGCACTAAATATATACGCTAATATCTCGCACTGCAAGACTGTACACAAAACTCAGTTCACATTACCTCCTTCCTTTTTCTGGAATAGAGCAAATTAAATTTCAAAATTTGCGAAATTACCAAAATACATGAAACATACATATATATCTAACTAATTAATAAACAGTCTTACGATTACTTATAACCTTGACAAACAATCAGCAATAATATTCAATCTGCCCTTCTTGTACTTCACCTCAACATCAAAAGTTTGTAAGGCTAACGCCCAACGCACAAGTTTAGCAGACTTAGACATTGACTCAGTCAAGTATGTAAGAGGATTGTGATCAGTAAAAATGAAAATTTTCGATCCAATTATAATTTCTTTTAACTTGTTTAAAGCCCAAACAATAGCATAGGCTTCCTTTTCCACAGTAGCCCATCTCTTCTGGGTATCAGTTAATTTCTGACTGATAAATGACACAGGGCGTTCTATTCCCTTGTCGTCCATCTGTGTTAAAACAGCACCGACTGCAAAGTCACTACTATCGCAGTACAAATTGAATGGTTTTCCCACTTCAAAAACATATAACACTACTTTGGATCGCACAGCCTCTTTAAGTAAATCAAATGCTTGCTGATGTTCAACAGTCCAATCAATCTTATCAGAAACACGTTTACTAGTTAAATCAGATAAAGGTTTCGCAATCTGTGCAAAGTCCTTAATAAACTGTCTGTAATAATTAAAAAATCCAAGCAGTTGCTTAACTTGCTTCTTAGTTTCTGGGATCTTCAAATTAGTCAAACTTTCAATTCTGTCTGGATTCATCTTTATCTTACCAGACCCAACCACATGACCGATAAACCTTACCTCACTCTTACCGAATATGCATTTTTTCAAATTCAAAGTAACGTTATGCAATCTCATTTGCATCAAAAATGCATCTAGATGCTGCAAGTGAACTTTCCAACTGTCAGAATGCACAGCAATGTCATCAACATACGGTTCTGCAAAGTCATTTATAGGCTGTAAAACTAAATTTATCGCCTTAACAAAAGTTCGGCCTGAATTTATCATTCCAAAAGGAACACGAGTAAATTCATACAGTCCATTATGTGTTACAAAAGCTGTCTTCCATTGATCAGATTGTTTTACAGGACAAGTCCAATAAGCACTTCGACAGTCCAAAATAGAAATCACATTAGACTTTCCAACTTTGTTTAAAACGTCTCTGACAATCGGCATCGGATATTTACAATCCACTGTGAATGAGTTAATGTATCTGTAGTCACAGGCAAGTCTCAAAGATCCGTCTTTCTTTTTAACAATAACCAAAGGGCTTGCCATTCTGCTCGATGATGGTTTGATAATGTTTGTTTTTAACATTTCTTTGATCTGACGTTCCACTTCTGATCGATAAATCAAAGGAATTCGATATGCTGCAAATTCCTTTTCACGAAATCCTGGTTTTAGTTCAATTTCATGTTCAACCAATGTACATAATCCAGGTTTTTCTGAAAATCTGTCACAGTATTTGTTCAAAACGTTCAACAACTGTTCTTGCTGAGTTACTGTCAAATGGCTAATTTGTTCAGGATCGAGGTTAAGTGAATTCTTGTCATCTTGAACCTCATTCCTCATTGGTAATTCAACCACTGAACCAAAATCTTCATCTTCTTCAACGATTAGACCACAACTTAATGCTCGAGTAACATATTTTCTGATCTTGTTGGCGTGAATTATTTTTCGACCATTTTCACCCATATCGACTAAATAAGAGTACTTTGATCTTCGATGTATGATCGTACATGGACCATGCCATCGAGAAATAAGTTTGTTTGTTGACGTTGGATACAAAACTATGACTTTCTCATCAGCTTCAAATTCTTTGTGCTTTGCTCTCTTGTTATACTGATTCGTGTATTGTAATTGCTTTTCTCGAGAGTAAGATTCTGCAAACAATAATGCTTTCTCCATATTTTTTTTGAGTTCTTTTAAATACTTTTCTGGTTTAACTCCAACATGAGGTGGTAAGTTTATTTCTCTAGTCCAACTCTCTTTTAATATTGCCAATGGTCCTCTCGGAATTTTCCCATAGACAAGCATATATGGTGATACTCCAGTAGTTGCATTCGGCACTTCACGTAATGCCCACACTGTGAAAGGAATTATCTTGTGCCATTTCCTCGGGTTGTCTATTATCACATGATGGATCATCTTTTTAAATGTCTGATTCCATCTTTCTACTAATCCAGCAGCCTCTGGGTGTCCTGGTGTGTCGAATCGTGGACTACAGCCCATTAAATTGAGAAATTCTCTTGTCAAACTGGCTGTGAAGTTCGTTCCTTGATCACTGGTGATCACGGACGGCACACCAACGTTCATGAACAGTTCCATCAACGCTTCACACACAGCCTTCGCTGTCAGCGATTTCAATAAAAAGATTGTAGGCCATCTGGTGCACGAGTCCACAATGCATAAACAATACTTGTGACCTGCAGCAGATACCGGATCGATCGGGCCAACGAGGTCCATCGTCATTCTCTTGAAGGCGACCTCTTCTCTTGAGACTGGAGTGATAGGCACTCTATCCATCACCAGACTCCTTGCCTTTAGTTGACACTTCTCGCAAGACTTACAAAATTTCACAATGTCTCTTCTCATCTTTGGCCATACAAAAGATAATTTTATTCGTTCTCTTGTTTTCTCTTCTCCTAGATGTCCTCCAAATACCGATTCATGCGCCAATTCCATCACTTTAATTCGTCTCTCTTTTGGTAACACTAGTTGATATATCGTCTGGTCTAATATCTGATATTTCTTATGCAATAAACCGTTGATCACACAGAATTCAGATTCTTTCTCTTGTGCTAACTTCCACCACGGCTTCAACGATTCATCCTTTCTCTGTTGCTCTTCGAACTTCTTCGAATCAGCAATCTGCACCTTTTGTTCTTCATCCATTTCTTCATCTCTATACAAGTCTCCTATCCCCACATCACATTCATTGTCTTCTTCAGTTTCATTTAATGTGCCATTCTCGCATGCAACCATCTCTTGCTCATTCATCTCTGATGTTACACCATCTCGCGATAAGCTTCGTTGCTCATTACTTTCGTTTTCCTCATCACTTAAACTTTCAGTTTCACTCTTCTCATCAACATCTACCATTTCCTGTTTCCGACTCTGCGCTCTCGTCATTACATTTGCTCGTACACTCACATCTCCTTGTATCGTTTTTACCTTCATCTGTGATACGGCTTTTAATTCGGCAATTATCTCTGGATGCAACAAGAATCTTTCTGTGCTGCCCATCTTTGCAATACTAGCACACATCAAAGTGACATAAGGTGTAAGTGAACACTGGATTTTACGCGGAAATCCCTCTTCTTCCACGTCACTACCACACAGTCTAACATCCACTTTCACTAACTTCGCAGGAATGGCATCTCCTGCCACACATTGCAAGTTCACTTTTCCAATTTGTTCCACCTTCATGCCTTCCAGTAATTCTTCACTAATCACCGGAATCTCTGCACCCGAGTCGCTCAGTGCTTTGACTTTCACTGGCTCTTTACCGTCTACTGCACGAATTTCAACCTCGACATATTGCAAGAACGATTTCTTCAATATTCGATTGTCATCTTTTCCTATGACCTCTCTCTGAATTTCAGCATCCAATAGAATTTCTTTTTGAATACCACATTTCATTACTGACTTCACTTCAGTCTCTTGGTTTTCTTGACCCGTGGTTTGATTACCTGTATCACTAACCACTTGAATCAAATTCACCCTTGTGTGTTCTTGATTTCTGCTAGAACTAGCTGCTGCCACTGGAACTGGACAAAATTTAACCAAATGTTTGTCTGAACCACAGTTGTGACAACGCTTCACCACCATACCTCGTTGTTCATTTCCTTCATTTCTCTTATACTGCGTTAACGATGTGTTGCCTTCCCTCTTGGCGAACGGCGCTGACGATTTGTTAAATCCCTGACGACCAAACGTCACTTCTCTGGTCTCATTGGGTACAGGGACACTAGCCTTGACTTCTTTACCTATGAACTGATTCCCTGTTCCTGGATTACTTTTCCACTTTCCACTCTGGCTTTGGTTTACGGAACGTTGAGAAGGATAACTGTTTATATTTGGAAATGCAAACCCAATTCGATTGTTTACATGAATGTCTGCTAGGTCTGCCACTGCACTAGCTTGAAGACAGTCAGTTCCTTCCTTCGACAATACAAACTGTAGTGGACCTGGCGGTAAACATTCTTTTAGCTTATCCGCTACCAGCAAATCAAAGAGCGTATCATACTCTCTGTTCACGTTTCGACTTCTCACGTAATAGTTTAGCAAGTTCTTCAGTCTTGCCGTAAACATCGTATAAGTCTCTTCTGTCGTCTTCTTAGCATCCACAAATCTGGCTCTGTATTCTCTCGAAGTCAACTTAAATTCTTTTAATAAGTGCTGCTTGACTCTATCATAATTGTCTAGATCATCGTATGACAATCTATTCAGAACGGTTCGAGCTTTCGGCGTCATCAATGGTAGTAATAATTTCACCCAAAACGGCTTTTCCACAGCAAAACTACGAAACGCGTTCTCGACTGTTTCAAAATATAATGGCACCTCCATCATATCAGTTGGCATTTGAGGCAATACATGCTTCATTGCATCACCTATTTTCTTAATTTTTGACACCAAAGTTTCACTTTCTTGCTGTTTCCTTCTTTCTGCTTCCCGTTCTTCTCTCATTTGCGTTCTTTCAATGTCAATTTTGATTTCTCCAGTTTCAGACGTTCTTGTCTTTCTGTCTCTGCCTTTTCCAAACTTTCTTTCTGAAATTTGAGTTCTTCTTGTCTGATCTGTTCTGCACGTTCCAACTCTAACGTTCGCGCTTTTTCTTTTTCTTCTTCACGCATTCTCTTTGCTTCAATCTGTTGCTGACGAACCTCTTCATCACTTTTTCTAGCTTTTTCAAATTCAATCATCTGCTCCAATCTTCTTCTTTCAGCATCTTCCCTATCTCTTTTCAACTGTTCTAACTGAATCTCAAACTGATTCTTTTGCAATTCAAGTTCTGCCTTACGCACTTGTTCTGCTTTATCTTCTCTCTCTCTTTGCAGACGCAATTCCTCTTGCCTTGCAAGTTCCGCTTTCTCTTCTTTCTCTCTCTGCAAGCGCAATTCTTCTTGCCTTGCAAGTTCCGCTTTTTCTTCTTTCTCTCTCTGCAGGCGCAATTCTTCTTGCCTTGCCAGTTCCGCTTTCTCTTCTTTCTCTCTCTGCAGACGTTCTGCTTTCTCTTCTTTCTCTCTCTGCAAGCGCAATTCGTCTTGTCTTACACGTTCTGCTTCTTGTCTCAGCTCTTTCTCTTCTTGTCTTCGTCTCTCCTCTCTTTCTTTCTCTTCTTGCCTCCGTTTCTCCTCCCTATCTTCTTTCATCATCATCCACTGCATCAACATCTCCATAGACATAGGCGCAGGAGTTTTTTCAATAGCCTTTTCTACGGCACCGCCAACGGCACCTTCTTCTTCGACTTCTTCTTTAACCCACACTTCAGCGAGTTCATGTATCATGTCACCACGTGACATACCTTCTAATTGTTCTTCCTTAAAACCGGCTTTCAACAAACGCTGTTTTAGCCTCTCCGTAGACATCTTCTTAATATCTGCTTGTCTTTCAGCACTTAGTTTCTCCATCTTACTTGTTTACTTTAGTGATTTCTCTTTTCAAAGAAGTCACGGTTTCTCTTGGTGTGTGAATCGATAAACAAACGGGATTTCTTTTGTATTTGTTCGTGAAAAACAACGAAATTTTTATACCGTTTCTCGTGTTCCACCGTCGTTGATATCGTAAACTCGTCACACAGCACACAACGCGTAGATTCTTCTAACACCGTCGTAGATTCTTCTAACACCGTTGTAAATTCTTCAATCACCGTCGTAGATTCTTCTATCGCCTTCGAAGAGGTGATAACGTGAATTTTTATCCACTGTGAGTTTATATCCACCGTGAGTATTTATTCCACCGTGAGTATTTATCCACCGTGAGTATTTATTCCACCGTGAGTATTTATCCACACCGACGCTGCCACCAATAATGTCAACCCAATCCTTCCGTTGACAATCCTTCTGATTAAATCCTTGTTCTCTTCGTACTTAACGCCTATTTAACGTTCACCTTTTGAACACTAATTCTACGTATAAGTATAACCTGAATTAATCAGCAACACAGTTTAATATCTTTTCAGTTTAATAAGAAACAAACAGACAGAACTCAATTCGATTACAACTCAACTAGTCAGCCACACTACTACAGCGAACACACTCGAATTCAAACTTCTCTAGTCAGCATAATTCTTCGCGCCTCTTGACACACCTGTCTTCTGTGCGCATAAGCGAACTCTAATAATATACATATAGCGCGCCGCTGCCGAGATCGGCCGGCCGCGCGTGTCACTAAGACAGTACAATTAAACGTTATGCATTTATCATATATACATATACACGTGAAACTAAAGTAAGCGCACTAAATATATACGCTAATATCTCGCACTGCAAGACTGTACACAAAACTCAGTTCACAGTGACGGTGACGGTGACGGTGACGGTGACGATGACGATGACGATGACGATGACGATGACGATGATGATGATGATGATGATGATGATGAGAAAGAAGAAACGGAGGAATAAGAGCGGTCCCTTAAGCTAGCTCCAAGAAGATGCCACGAGTAGACCCCCTATCAAGTGTTAGCAACAACATTTCTTTAGTCTGGTCATTTGAAGGTTGGTGACTAACAATCTCCCGCCGCCTGCTCTTTTCCCCGGGTGCACGGTCAGTGCACCCGGGGAATTCATTTTATGTATTCATTTTATGGTGGAGTTCCTTAGGGATGCAAGTCGAGCAGAAATCTGGAAAAAATCTAAAATGCACTTTGTAACGCTTGCGGCAGGCAGAGAAAAACAAACAAGCAACAGTGTTACAGACACAAGGAGTGCTACATGCACAAAATCCGCAGCATAAACCTCGAAAGCGTTCGTAAATATTGCCAATAAAGTTTGAATTATGGTAGTTGTGAAGGCTTAGTTCAGAATCACAAGCAGAATGCCCACCGAAATAACACCATAAAGCAGCTTTAAGGAAATCTGATGTAGAACGAAGCTGATGCCAACATACGCGGTGCAGTGTAAACCTATATTTTAAGACGAAGATCATAGACGAAGCCCCTCGCAGATTCCAATCTTTTGCAAGCGAATGAGTTTCTCTATCCGCGGAATTCAATTTCTTGTTCATTTTCAGGCCTGATAGTTTATGGCAGAAAAGGAAAAAGCCAGTGTTGGCAGAAAAGGAAAAGCCAGTGTTGGCAGACTGTGGCACTCTTGAAGAAACAAAGTGTACAAACTTTTAAGGTTTTAACAGGTGTTTAAATATAGTTACAGGCAGAGAAAATATATAGTCTAACGGCATTCGTGTTAAAGGTCTGCGATTTCCCGTGATTAATCACCACACAAAACTATTGTATCGATGGCATGATATTGTTAGATTTCTTGCATCTTCTAAAATTCTGGAATTACTCACGTGATTAGCTAGTTCACCTATAACAGTGCGGTTAAGACTTTGAGGAATTGAACTCTAGAGACTTGACACTGGACATAAAGCAGCCTAAGCGAAGCTCATCATTTAGCCCACAAAGATACGGGAATGGTAGCAGTATATGCATGTGACCGAATACTGAAATTTTCCCAAGTAGTGAGAGCTAGGTTTTAGAACATTTTAGAAATAACAGGAATAATAGAGGTGGCAAGATAGACTAACAACTATCAACATCGCTAATATTCCAAGTTTTTCTTTAATTAGCAGAATAATGACGAGTAGCCAACGCAGACGACACAATCATACTATTGAATAATCACCAGCGCAATTACAAATACCAGCAAAATGTAATTATAATTGAATAATTACAAGAGGTGCGCAGGAGCAGTTGCTATGCAGTTCTGGTCTGGACAGCACACAATTCAGCTGGGTCAAAGGCTTTGCCCCTAGTAAGTTTGGCTATCGAGGTCTGAATCTTGTCAGCCGTCACTTGCATTGAAAATTTCACGGAGAGACAGGTCACTTATTTGCATAGAGCTCTAAAAACGAGAGGCATCCGTATATATCTCAATGATTTTCATGATTATCACATATTTGTTAAAGTGAAAAGTGAATGTTTCTGCGACTTTATTGTCATTATGACAATCGTTGAATGCAATGTTTTGAGAGATTACGACGATATTTTGAATTCTACGATTCCCAAATTGCGTTGGACGTTTGTTTAGAAAATGCTCCTTCAGTTCGTCTTGTGCCTTTCTTCAGTGGACAGTAGGCCTAAATTCCACTTGTTATTGGTTGTAGCACCAGCTGTGTTATATTTTTCAACAACAAAGCATTAATATAGATTCTTTGTTGGTAGTTCTATCTTTAGTTTTGAATACGTTAGACAAGTTTATCTGAGTCCTTGGCCATTGATTTCCTAGAATTCTTGCACGCACGATTCCCCACTAAATCTTGACTTTGCTGCGGTTTTGCTTGAGAAGTTTTCGTATGTCGGAAGTCGACGAGTCTGCTGAATATACGTCTCTGCCGGACAATGACTGAACCATCGACGTATATTGGACTGAACGCTGACTGCATTGCAGATATATCTGGGTCACGTGACAAAAATGGCTGCCGTCGAGCGTCCATTATCCGACGGACCTTCAGCGGCCATTTGCAGTAACAAACAATAAATCGATCAGATGATTGTTTTCGTTCTAGATTCAAAAAATGTCTTCGTAGAGGACGTCATGCACCCGAAGCGCTACGTCTACAGCTAGGCTGTGTGATCGAGGAGTATATATGGCAAATGTTTTCCTCGTAAAAAATTAACCAACGCCATATTCTGTTATTGAATATAGGCAAGACAGATTTCGTTGGTGAGATATAGCGTGTCAGGTTTCTCAAACATTCATGAACATACACAGCAGTACAGCACACATACACACAGGCGCAAACACACATATAGGCCTACTTCTTAAATGCACGCACAAAAAATAGTGCATAAATAAAATATATTGGCCTGTAATATGTCGTCCTACCGTATCAAACGCGCGGCTCATTGCATCCAATAAGCTTCCCCAAATTTGAAATGGCAGCTCATAGATCACTGGATATACTATGTAAGCATATGTATGTATCTAGGTGTGTGTGTGTGTGTGTGTGTGTGTGTGTGTGTGTGTGTGTGTGTGTGTGTGTGTGTGTGTGTGTGTGTGTGTGTGTGTGTGTGTGTGTGTGTGTGTGTGTGTGTGTGTGTGTGTGTGTGTGTGTGTGTGTGTGTGTGTGTGTGTGTGTGTGTGTGTGTGTGTGTGTGTGTGTGTGTGTGTGTGTGTGTGTGTGTGTGTGTGTGTGTGTGTGTGTGTGTGTGTGTGTGTGTGTGTGTGTGTGTGTGTGTGTGTGTGTGTGTGTGTGCGCGCGCGGATATGCGTATTGCATCTATATAGCGCCCGATGTATAGATTCTGTCTAATATAGGCCTATAGTGTCCATTTCCTTGTTTTCGTTCGCGGTCCTGTCACTAGCATGGCGTGCGTAGTAGCGATCGGTGCCGTATAATCATATCCGTAGATTAGTTTAATAGATCATTCGGTTCGTCAGTAACTGTTGTATCGTAGTGGGCAAATGTATCGCATGAGGCCTTATGCGATATATTTGTCCATACGAATACAATTATGTCAAATTTGTCCTAATGCCATAAGGAGAAATTTGACACAATTGACGGACCACGAAGATGCATTTAGGTTTACGGTAGTCTTCAGCCTTTACGTCGTTCAGTCGGTTTAAAGGCGAAGTTAGCTGTCGGTTTTAATGCTATGACGTGTGTAATGCTATGACGTTTTATGCTATGACGTGTGCACGTTATGCTATGACGTTTTATGCTATGACGTGTGTTATGCTATGACGTTTTATGCTATGACGGCTCTATAGGTAATCCTAGATTCCCTCACTAATAGCGTGTTCATGGTTTAAGCGTCTGCTTGTATTTGTAGTTGTAGTCATAAATTTATGTAGCACCAATTCAAAAAGAAACTAACAGAAGTGCCATCTATAGTATACTCAAGCTTAACAATTATCTTAAAGCTCACTAAGAAGACAGAGTTCATCAACAAGCAAACAATGCTCAGTTAGCCCTAGTAGAAAGTCACGACTGGCTCCTGCATTCGAGCAGAGCTAAACCAGCGTGTCACTGGTTAGCAATGGTAGCAAGGTTAACTGTAGCAAATATATTTGCTATGTACAATATAGTGTTGTGATTTTTTCGATGTTTTTCCGTATCAGACTTATGCATGGGATTTATCGGATTTCGACCTCGCGTCTCCGGTCAATTATGCTTTGTTTACTGAGATTACAATCGAAGCGGCCATCGACGTATTTATGTATGTATGTATGTATGTATGTATGTATGTATGTATGTATGTATGTATGTATGTATGTATGTATGTATGTATGTATGTATGTATACATGTATGTATGTATGTATGTATGTATGTATGTATGTATGTATGTATGTATGTATGTATGTATGTATGTATGTATGTATGTATGTATGTATGTATGTATGTATGTATGTATGTATGTATGTATGTATGTATGTATGTATGTATGTACGTATGTATGTATGTACGTATGTACGTATGTATGTATGTATGTATGTACGTATGTACGTATGTATGTATGTATGTATGTATGTACGTACGTACGTACGTACGTATGTATGTATGTATGTATGTATGTATGTATGTATGTATGTATGTATGTATGTATGTATGTATGTATGTATGTATGTATGTATGTACGTATGTACGTATGTATGTATGTATGTATGTACGTATGTACGTATGTATGTATGTATGTATGTATGTATGTATGTATGTATGTATGTATGTATGTATGTATGTACGTACGTATGTATGTATGTATGTATGTATGTATGTATGTATGTACGTACGTATGTATGTATGTATGTATGTATGTATGTATGTATGTATGTATGTATGTATGTACGTACGTATGTATGTATGTATGTATGTATGTATGTATGTATGTATGTATGTATCTGGACACTTACTATAGCGCCTTTCAAGTATCACACAAAAACGTTGTGTGATACAGTCTATATGACATTAATGCCATTAAGATCAGAAATGTCCTCAGCAAGCAAAACAATGAACAGAAAACCAGAAGTGTCACCACAGTTAACAGGTGGCATCATGTTTCTCCAAAGACTCGCGTCGCTTCTCCTCCGCCGAGACGAAAATTACCCGCGGCTCCAGTCCCTTGAACCAAGACTCGACCAGAGAACGCCCATCCCTTCCACAGACTCAGCAACAGTGAACTCCAACACGTTAGAAATTACTGAGCCAATTGTACATATAGACCAAATAATCCGCCGACATGACGCAGAAGTCAAACAACGACCGATTGTCAGTGAAATGTGTCATCATAATATGTCTTGTGACATGCTTTATAATATGTCTTCTGACATGTGTCATCATAATATGTCTTGTGACATGTGTCATCATAATATGTCTTGTGACATGTGTCATCATAATATGTCTTGGACCTTGTGATAAGTAACGAAGCCATATAAGTCATTGGAGTAGGTTTCGTTGTTGACGGATAAGAGATGTAAACTTACAAATATGGACCAATAATAGGAAATTTTACATATAATAGATTTGAGAGCATGATAATTTTAAATCTCACGTAATTTAGTCCAATTTATACATTAACAGTTTACTCATCAAACAATACACGAGCACAATGATCGCACAATTGCAGCGTGAAGGTCAGACAAGGAACGGCCATCCGTCATCATATGCCGAGGCTGAGAAAAAGGAAGTAGCTAACACTTCATACCTAGGCCTTCCTATCTGAGCTTGCTTAAGAAGCTGCTCTCTTCTTTTTCTTCTCCTTCTTGTGACATTATGCGATTTCCTTTTCAAATGAAGCTCGTCTAAATAGCATATGTAGCTTAGGCCTACTTATTCAACATTACTCAGTTCACAACCCATTTACTCTAGCAAGGCTGTACCATTTCGTAGCCGTAAGATGCCTCAATCGGAAGCGACTCTCAATCATCGGACACTCTGCAACAGCAGCGTAAGTAGAATAGTTTCTGTGTCAGCATGTATACGTCCTGCTAACTTTATCAGTGGACAGCAGACGATGTGATAATTGGTTAGCATCCTCAGCTTATTTAAATAGATTGTCTACTCGGTGTATTTGGTTCCGACATTGACTGACGCGACAGGAAAATCAAGCCTCTATGCATGACCTTGGGTTGAAGAATATCTCAAGAATACGCATTGACAAACTCAAAAGAAGTGAACACGTGCACACAGGCACACACACATACGCACACCTTTATCTAAACACACGCCTATGCACACATACACACAAATACATATGCATACAGTGTGCCATACACCTACATATATACACACACTTACACATACACGCACATACACACAACTACACGCATGCCTACACACTTACATGTACATTATATATCTGCGCGTTAGACTGTGCTTGTACATTTATATATTAATACATCGTAGCCTTCACAAATCGCTTCACAAATAGCCAGGATACATGCATATATATATATATATATTATGTATACTGAAGGCAGTCGTATATTGATTTATAGATGACCGGCTAAAGATGGTTATGAAGGTTTATGACTAACAAAGACGTTTCACACCGTCTTCTCTCTCCAACGTATGATAACTCATTCACCCAACAACGAAACCTTACTAAACGTCGTCGTTTCTCGTGCGAAAATCTAAGTCCTTCACACATCAGAAATATACAGTAGGTTTAAACATAAGCCTATAGATTTAGGTCTATATGGTACAAAATTGTACAAATGGTGTGTCTTATGTGTAGTATATGATAGCAAACTCGGCTATAATGAGTACATTGACCGTACACTGTCGGTATACGAGACACCTAGGAAGAGGACTGGCCACTCGCCCTCATATGCCGAGGGTAAGAAAACAAAATCGCTAACACTTCTTCTTCCTACTTCTTCTTCTTTCTTCTTCTTCCCGTGTATCTTACCCTATATTTCTACCCACTGTCTATAGACATTGTTGAGGCTTTTATTGGCAATTGCAAATTTACATACTGTAAAAAATTCAAAACTATAGGGCCTATGTATATATATATTCTTAAATATGTAGGCCTACGTGTGCATACGTTTTGTATATACATAAGCCTATGTAAGCATATTAGGCCTACATATATCACAGATGGCGTTAAAAGAGATGTTTGCTGACAACAGGCACAAATGTTGCCATGTTGAACGCCCGTATTTGTCATAGATTATAAATTAGATGGACCTATATAATATATTTAAGCATCGTGTGTATCTTTCAGCCAAACAGTCTGCGTATAGCCTCTCATGCAATGCATTATATGCAGACGAAAGTCCATAGAGATGAACGGATAATGGCTGTTATTGCAGAAATTTATTTTTCACGATGTGCAGCTGAACATTTCTGTGTTCATATACTTCCATACGTTTATGTTGGGCTTTTGGGAGTGTTGCTCTAAAACGTTCTGCGGGATCTTAATGTCCATTTACTACATGCTCTGTTCTGCATGTCATGCATGCTCTTCGCTCCTAATCGATTGATGTTCTGGAAGAATAGAGACTGGTGACGAACGCAAGTATAGCGCATCATTGAGGAAATCGGATACATGTGTGCTCCTATAATGTAGTACTGAATATGCAATACGTACGCCTACATTCACTTGGATGTGTCTAGAATGTGTACATATGTGCATTTTAGATTCTATAATGTTTTAGATTCTATAATATCTCTGCATTTGCGTCTCTGGCGAGTCTTTCTTAAAGAAGCGTTATGTAAATTTGCAATAATAAGTACATTTAATACAGCACAGTGCCATGTATATATATATATATATATATATACGTTTGCGATGAGTACATGTCGTATACGGGCCGATATATGTTGTGCAAAATATACGTATTCTATCCAGCACAGTGGCATTTCGTTGTATTGCACTCTGCGTCTTATACGTAATGATTGAAAGAATTCCATAATGCACTTATAGTATTGCTCTCTATTTGTGTGGCACGCATGTTGTGGTTGTTGGTTTGTCCGCCTGTCTGCATGTACACTACCGCGTTTACGTTGTCTCTGCATGGTAAATTTCGACTGGATTGTGCCATTCTCGGTGATCGTGCAAATCGCATAACTTCATGTAGGAATTCGTTACGGTCACCTACAGCTTTCAGATCCAGATATAAGCTTACAACTAACTGCCTTGTATCAAGTGAAATACAATGTAATTTTAGTAGCGAAGCAGTGGCGTCACTAGATTTGGGGTAATCCAGTGCGGTAAGGTGTCACCCCATTAGAATTTTCAAAAAGAAATTGGCATAGAGTTTCTGGTTTAGGTAAATTGATACTGATACAGTACATGTAAGCTGGGCTTACGAAAAATGCTTTTGTTGTTATCACACTGTTAATTTAAAAATTACAATTTTGCGCTTAAACTCTGCAAAAAAATGTTTTAGACAGTCATTCTGTCATTTTGGTGTCATCCCCTCTGAAGGTGTCACCCGGTGCGGTCCGCACCCCTCTTGTGACACCACTGTAGCGAAGCATCACACTATGTACCGACTAGCCATTCAGCGGATTCGGGTCGTGCCCAGCCAGCTGTGGCGTATCATCAGGGAGATGAAGCGCCAACATGCATAGTCAACCATTTAAAGCCCTAGGTTTTAGGTTTGGCGGTTTCCCTCGTAGAATGAAGTGACCAACGACTGTAGGCGGTTCAAGTAAGCATCTGTCGGCCAATGGGCGTTGATTTCATTTTGGTTTACACATCTTACAAGCATAGGCTGCTGAATTTAATTATATGCATAGCCTAGGCAACATCGTCCGCTTTGTGGAATGGAGGCGAGGCGCAGGGACGGTCGGTCGATCGGTGGTAGCCCCCACCCTAGGCCCTTCACCCTCCCTCTGGCCTACCCCGATCAATTGACCACTTGTATATATAACCGAGCTTTGGGTCGTAAACCTGTATATAAATGCCAGCTGTTGATGCTGTCACCGTTGCCTTATTATACCCGGAACACTAAAGACAATAAGCTGTATTTCATATTCTAAGAATTTGCACCAGTATCAGATGCTAATATACAGCCTAAGGAAGAGAGACTAGGTCACATGCCAAATTATGCTAATGAACTTAGGAAATGAACTTAGGAAATGTCCTTTCACAATTGAGTCTTGGTTTGCAGTACTCATTCTAGTTTGAATTTCGCTGCAGCAGAGTTGAGCTTCGTAATTTCTTCACTTCATAGCCATTTTAAATCGCATAGTCGATACAGCTTATATCTCGTGTCTGTATATTATATTATTATCTTATTTCAGTAGTGGACCTTATAGTAGTATAACATTGTATTTCGTTAGTGGACATATATTAGTATCATTATATCGAACTATTTCCAAAGATGGATGGAGACTACGCTGTACCAACGACACCGACTTCAGGTGTTGCAGTTGGCAACATGCGAACATTTAAAAAACGGTTGTCTGATGGATCTACCAAGAGTTATAGCTACCCTTACGTTTCTGTAAGGAAACATTTTGAATTAACTTTTACAACCGACAGTGATAAACTTAAATTTGAGCAAAAATGTGAGGACATTCGCTTGGCGTTGGGAGTAAAAAGTTTGAGAGAAGTTCTGGTGAAAGTCATAATGGATGTTGACACCAATAAGCTCTCTTCTGCAACTCAACATCCGCAGCAGACACTCACGATGTCTTCAGTCACGGAAGAAGTAAGTGAATCAACTTCACTGACTGATCCAGCATCTGTCACAGCAGCAATATCAGCAGCTCCAGCAACAGCTTTGGAGACTGCACATGAGAATTTTGTTGGGCAGTGCTCCAGCATTGCCCAGTTGATCGACACAATCTCACAACATTCATCCACATGTGTGACGCCGTATTCAGTGAAGTCATGGACACACAGTGGTCATGTGCTGTCGGTGGATATGGAGTGTGCGAAAAAACACTCCTTTCAGTGGAGTTCCTCATCCACAATAGACAGCGAGCGGAAGGAATTTGAAGTCAACCACCGAGTGATGTTGAGCTACCTGGCCTCTGGTATGACACCCATACAGTACGAGCGCTTTAGCGACTTCAGTCGGTTTGGACTATTGTCAGACCTTTTCCGCAGGAGGAATATGGTTACATTTAGTGCCATTTCTGAGAACCTGCGAAAGCAATCTATATTTGGCGCTAGAGCGCAGGAGTCTTCACTGTCGCCTGATGGAGCTATCTCTATAATGACTGACGCACGACATCATTGTAGACGAAATAGTTATCACACCGACCATGTTGCTATCGGGTTGAAAACTCACAAAGTCGTTGATATTCAACACATTAACGGGAATGATGATAACTGTTCACAGCGTCACGAGGCAGTGGGATTCGACAGGATGTACGAGAGCCTGGATCTCAGCAACATTAAAGTTGCCCATCATGTGCATGATCGAAACATGACAATCAACAAGCGCCTACGTGAGAGGAAGCAAGCCAGGAATTCCAATGACCGCTGGCACTGCACCCGTCCTATAACAGCCGGGGTGAAAAAAATTGGGCAAGGAGCACAAAAAAACATTGGAAAAACATGGCATCCCGAGCTTTCTGACAAGGGTGCTGCCATTCGAAACCACGTCTATTGGTGTATGGACAATTGCAATGGAGATGCCCAAACCCTGCGTAAGCTCATAGAATCATGCATCCCTCATTTTCAGAACAACCACAGCAAGTGCCATGAAACTTCCCACTGCAAAGAGCCGGGGCATATGATTGAAGTTCGAATTGTTTCAAATGAGGCTGCAATTACAATGCTCCAGGACTTTCTTCGGTCGTTGGTAGTGTACAAGCACGCTGAAGATTATGTCAAAGGCCACGACACATTTTATGTGGAAAGTTTTAATAACGTTTGTCTGATCTATCTGGATAAACGGATACACTACGGGAATTTAATGTACGAGCTGCGGAGCAATCTGGCTGTCTTGGACTGGAACGAACACGTCGACAGACCATACACGTCTATATGCACGACTGTTCGTTCGAAAAACCCACGTCGCCAAATCGGGAAAAAAGTGTATCGGCGCAAGACCTACGTATTTGTTGAGAACATTTGGAATTTGTACATTGCCGTGTGGTCAGCATCTAAAGCAATATCGGAGTCTGTGACAGAAACTTCTGCAGATAAGGAGACCTGCCAGAGTGAAATCTCTTCGGACGAATCCGATGACGACCAATTAGGAGACAGTGAGAGCTTTTCAAATGAAAGCAATGCACCCTACACAGTAGAATAACCGTAAGAGCTGTGACAATATTGTATGATACACTAAAATCAAACATATCAGTGCTACATAACCATCAACCGTCATTACACATAACCACCTTAGCATTCTGCTGTCTACTCTGCTTGACCTCCCCGGATTTTGGCCTGGCATAGGACAGAGAGATGTGTGGCAGAGCTGATGTGTGGCAGAGCTGACTGCTATCACACGCGTCCACAGGTGGCGGATAGTGGAACGACCTCTAGAAATAGAGGTCAGCTGCGAAATAAGCAGGGTTATATCTGACGAATAAGCAGTCGCGGACCAACAGCGGCAAGGCTAGTAGGGCACACTGTAGAAAAAGAGTGGCATTTTGCTTGACAACTAAAAGCTGCAAATATCCAATAACAGCCTTGTGACATGGGAGCACATGACTCAATTTAAATAAGCCTGATGACCCTCTGCCTAGCGGGCATGTGTTCATCACCAAGACTAGGTCCACAGCGGAAAACTGTGGTTGATGCCACGAAGGGCATCCGATCTGTAACAAGATGCTCCAATCTGTATAAAAATGAATCTGTGGCTTACCCCCCCTCAACGAGGTCCTAATCCAAGCAAGAAAAAAAGAAGATTGAACGGACAAGGGACTGTGGCCATTGCAAAATTGATTTGACATAGCACTTATGAAAAACCTAGTCTCCGTAACGTGGTTTTCGTGTGGCGCCGAGCAATTGAGGGCAATTCAGGTTTAAATCCACCTCTGAGTAGGAATCTTGAAGAGGCGCTATATAAATTTAAAATGGGGGAATGTTATGTTACATTGAATCATAGCTATGACAGGTGTACATAAGCAGCTCACAATCGATAAAATTCTGCTTTATGTCAGAAAGTAAGTGTACAATAAAAATCTCTCTGTCTAAACAAAGTCCGGCGAATTATCCAAAGTATCAATGTTACTCCCACTTGTGGCCCATGTAAGGCGTGCCTGTTGGATTCGGATACAACGATCTCACTTTTCGCACTACGCAATCTGGCATTATTTCCCGCATGTGAAGTACACCGTTCGATTCCGTTAGTTTCTTGGCCAGATATAATGGGCTCGTCCACCCACCCAAGTTGCAAATGATCTTCCAATATTTTCCATAAATTACTCTTCGTATTGGACTGTTAGCTGCATGCGCTGCTTGTCCTCCGCCAAGCCAACCTGGAGATGCAGAACCCACGCACGGAGAGAGAAAACAAAGAGGACAGGCGCCTTCCGATTGATGATTTTCACCCTGCAGCTGCAAATGATCAGCTGACACTTGAATGTCATGACTGTTTTGAGCCTCAATTTCTGACTCTGTACTATTTCCATTGGACGCGACCAAGACCTCCTTCGAAGCGGCATCCATACAAGATTTTCTTCTCTTTGGTGGTTCCAACTCTGCAATTGGAACAAAGGCAGTTTCGATTGGTTGGAGATATATTTATAATGTCATCAACATACAATTAGCTCTTTCGACTTGACTTGAACGACAGCTTAGCTGGGTTATGCATATGTTTATTGTCTTATTACATATCGTAATAATAATAATCATGGTAATTTTAATAATTACATTTTTAATTGGCCATTTATTATCATTACTGCTGTTACTGCTGTTCACATCAGTTGTCATTATACTAACATTGCTGATGTTATTATTACTATGTATTTCTATAGCATGGTTTGAGCTAAATATTTGCAAGGATAATAAATGCAATTTAATTTAATATTTATAAATCTTAGTTCAATCTTATTTGCGCACGTATAGCGCTACCTGAAGAACAATAGGGCCTACTTGTACAGGGTTCACCACACAAAACAATTTATACAATTTCAGTATATATATATATATATATATATATATATATATATATATATACGCATCGTCTTCATAATTACCAATTTTTTCAAAATTCCAGTTGTTGTGAGCAAAAAATGCCCGTATGGCTTCCTCTTGATCGCCATCTACCACAATAGTAAGTTCGTATTTGTTCATGGCAATCTAATCGCATATAGAAACTACAGACTTGTTTCTCAACCCTGTAAGTATCTTCATAGCAATGAACTCCATAGTAATATGAGTGTATGGGGGGGTAAATTTGGATAATTGGAACAACTTGTATACATTCTAGAAGTACAGGTATGACCTCTAGCCAGCTTACCTGGCTTTCGTATACACAAATTAGTCGACCCACAGCTCGGTTATATATATACAAGTGGTCAATTGATCGAGGTAGGGCCTGTACGGGGTATGCCCTGTCGGGTCTAGTCTGCCCTAGCGATGCATCTCCATCCATCCGTCCGACCGCTAGAGGGCCAGAGGGAGGGTGAAGGGCCTAGGGTGGGGGCTACCACCGATCGACCGACCGTCCCTGCGCCTCGCCTCCATTCCACAAAGCGGACGATGTTGCCTAGGCTATGCATATAATTAAATTCAGCAGCCTATGCTTGTAAGATGTGTAAACCAAAATGAAATCAACGCCCATTGGCCGACAGATGCTTACTTGAACCGCCTACAGTCGTTGGTCACTTCATTCTACGAGGGAAACCGCCAAACCTAAAACCTAGGGCTTTAACCGCCTACAGTCGCTTTAAAGGGCTTTAAAGCCCTAGGTTAAAGGGCTTTAAAGCCCTAGGTTTTAGGTTTGGCGGTTTCCCTCGTAGAATGAAGTGACCAACGACTGTAGGCGGTTCAAGTAAGCATCTGTCGGCCAATGGGCGTTGATTTCATTTTGGTTTACACATCTTACAAGCATAGGCTGCTGAATTTAATTATATGCATAGCCTAGGCAACATCGTCCGCTTTGTGGAATGGAGGCGAGGCGCAGGGACGGTCGGTCGATCGGTGGTAGCCCCCACCCTAGGCCCTTCACCCTCCCTCTGGCCCTCTAGCGGTCGGACGGATGGATGGAGATGCATCGCTAGGGCAGACTAGACCCGACAGGGCATACCCCGTACAGGCCCTACCTCGATCAATTGACCACTTGTATATATATAACCGAGCTGTGGGTCGACTAATTTGTGTATACGAAAGCCAGGTAAGCTGGCTAGAGGTCATACCTGTACTTCTAGAATGTATACAAGTTGTTCCAATTATCCAAATTTACCCCCCCATACACTCATATTACTATGGAGTTCATTGCTATGAAGATACTTACAGGGTTGAGAAACAAGTCTGTAGTTTCTATATGCGATTAGATTGCCATGAACAAATACGAACTTACTATTGTGGTAGATGGCGATCAAGAGGAAGCCATACGGGCATTTTTTGCTCACAACAACTGGAATTTTGAAAAAATTGGTAATTATGAAGACGATGCGTATATATATATATATATATATATATATATATATATACTGAAATTGTATAAATTGTTTTGTGTGGTGAACCCTGTACAAGTAGGCCCTATTGTTCTTCAGGTAGCGCTATACGTGCGCAAATAAGATTGAACTAAGATTTATAAATATTAAATTAAATTGCATTTATTATCCTTGCAAATATTTAGCTCAAACCATGCTATAGAAATACATAGTAATAATAACATCAGCAATGTTAGTATAATGACAACTGATGTGAACAGCAGTAACAGCAGTAATGATAATAAATGGCCAATTAAAAATGTAATTATTAAAATTACCATGATTATTATTATTACGATATGTAATAAGACAATAAACATATGCATAACCCAGCTAAGCTGTCGTTCAAGTCAAGTCGAAAGAGCTAATTGTATGTTGATGACATTATAAATATATCTCCAACCAATCGAAACTGCCTTTGTTCCAATTGCAGAGTTGGAACCACCAAAGAGAAGAAAATCTTGTATGGATGCCGCTTCGAAGGAGGTCTTGGTCGCGTCCAATGGAAATAGTACAGAGTCAGAAATTGAGGCTCAAAACAGTCATGACATTCAAGTGTCAGCTGATCATTTGCAGCTGCAGGGTGAAAATCATCAATCGGAAGGCGCCTGTCCTCTTTGTTTTCTCTCTCCGTGCGTGGGTTCTGCATCTCCAGGTTGGCTTGGCGGAGGACAAGCAGCGCATGCAGCTAACAGTCCAATACGAAGAGTAATTTATGGAAAATATTGGAAGATCATTTGCAACTTGGGTGGGTGGACGAGCCCATTATATCTGGCCAAGAAACTAACGGAATCGAACGGTGTACTTCACATGCGGGAAATAATGCCAGATTGCGTAGTGCGAAAAGTGAGATCGTTGTATCCGAATCCAACAGGCACGCCTTACATGGGCCACAAGTGGGAGTAACATTGATACTTTGGATAATTCGCCGGACTTTGTTTAGACAGAGAGATTTTTATTGTACACTTACTTTCTGACATAAAGCAGAATTTTATCGATTGTGAGCTGCTTATGTACACCTGTCATAGCTATGATTCAATGTAACATAACATTCCCCCATTTTAAATTTATATAGCGCCTCTTCAAGATTCCTACTCAGAGGTGGATTTAAACCTGAATTGCCCTCAATTGCTCGGCGCCACACGAAAACCACGTTACGGAGACTAGGTTTTTCATAAGTGCTATGTCAAATCAATTTTGCAATGGCCACAGTCCCTTGTCCGTTCAATCTTCTTTTTTTCTTGCTTGGATTAGGACCTCGTTGAGGGGGGGTAAGCCACAGATTCATTTTTATACAGATTGGAGCATCTTGTTACAGATCGGATGCCCTTCGTGGCATCAACCACAGTTTTCCGCTGTGGACCTAGTCTTGGTGATGAACACATGCCCGCTAGGCAGAGGGTCATCAGGCTTATTTAAATTGAGTCATGTGCTCCCATGTCACAAGGCTGTTATTGGATATTTGCAGCTTTTAGTTGTCAAGCAAAATGCCACTCTTTTTCTACAGTGTGCCCTACTAGCCTTGCCGCTGTTGGTCCGCGACTGCTTATTCGTCAGATATAACCCTGCTTATTTCGCAGCTGACCTCTATTTCTAGAGGTCGTTCCACTATCCGCCACCTGTGGACGCGTGTGATAGCAGTCAGCTCTGCCACACATCAGCTCTGCCACACATCTCTCTGTCCTATGCCAGGCCAAAATCCGGGGAGGTCAAGCAGAGTAGACAGCAGAATGCTAAGGTGGTTATGTGTAATGACGGTTGATGGTTATGTAGCACTGATATGTTTGATTTTAGTGTATCATACAATATTGTCACAGCTCTTACGGTTATTCTACTGTGTAGGGTGCATTGCTTTCATTTGAAAAGCTCTCACTGTCTCCTAATTGGTCGTCATCGGATTCGTCCGAAGAGATTTCACTCTGGCAGGTCTCCTTATCTGCAGAAGTTTCTGTCACAGACTCCGATATTGCTTTAGATGCTGACCACACGGCAATGTACAAATTCCAAATGTTCTCAACAAATACGTAGGTCTTGCGCCGATACACTTTTTTCCCGATTTGGCGACGTGGGTTTTTCGAACGAACAGTCGTGCATATAGACGTGTATGGTCTGTCGACGTGTTCGTTCCAGTCCAAGACAGCCAGATTGCTCCGCAGCTCGTACATTAAATTCCCGTAGTGTATCCGTTTATCCAGATAGATCAGACAAACGTTATTAAAACTTTCCACATAAAATGTGTCGTGGCCTTTGACATAATCTTCAGCGTGCTTGTACACTACCAACGACCGAAGAAAGTCCTGGAGCATTGTAATTGCAGCCTCATTTGAAACAATTCGAACTTCAATCATATGCCCCGGCTCTTTGCAGTGGGAAGTTTCATGGCACTTGCTGTGGTTGTTCTGAAAATGAGGGATGCATGATTCTATGAGCTTACGCAGGGTTTGGGCATCTCCATTGCAATTGTCCATACACCAATAGACGTGGTTTCGAATGGCAGCACCCTTGTCAGAAAGCTCGGGATGCCATGTTTTTCCAATGTTTTTTTGTGCTCCTTGCCCAATTTTTTTCACCCCGGCTGTTATAGGACGGGTGCAGTGCCAGCGGTCATTGGAATTCCTGGCTTGCTTCCTCTCACGTAGGCGCTTGTTGATTGTCATGTTTCGATCATGCACATGATGGGCAACTTTAATGTTGCTGAGATCCAGGCTCTCGTACATCCTGTCGAATCCCACTGCCTCGTGACGCTGTGAACAGTTATCATCATTCCCGTTAATGTGTTGAATATCAACGACTTTGTGAGTTTTCAACCCGATAGCAACATGGTCGGTGTGATAACTATTTCGTCTACAATGATGTCGTGCGTCAGTCATTATAGAGATAGCTCCATCAGGCGACAGTGAAGACTCCTGCGCTCTAGCGCCAAATATAGATTGCTTTCGCAGGTTCTCAGAAATGGCACTAAATGTAACCATATTCCTCCTGCGGAAAAGGTCTGACAATAGTCCAAACCGACTGAAGTCGCTAAAGCGCTCGTACTGTATGGGTGTCATACCAGAGGCCAGGTAGCTCAACATCACTCGGTGGTTGACTTCAAATTCCTTCCGCTCGCTGTCTATTGTGGATGAGGAACTCCACTGAAAGGAGTGTTTTTTCGCACACTCCATATCCACCGACAGCACATGACCACTGTGTGTCCATGACTTCACTGAATACGGCGTCACACATGTGGATGAATGTTGTGAGATTGTGTCGATCAACTGGGCAATGCTGGAGCACTGCCCAACAAAATTCTCATGTGCAGTCTCCAAAGCTGTTGCTGGAGCTGCTGATATTGCTGCTGTGACAGATGCTGGATCAGTCAGTGAAGTTGATTCACTTACTTCTTCCGTGACTGAAGACATCGTGAGTGTCTGCTGCGGATGTTGAGTTGCAGAAGAGAGCTTATTGGTGTCAACATCCATTATGACTTTCACCAGAACTTCTCTCAAACTTTTTACTCCCAACGCCAAGCGAATGTCCTCACATTTTTGCTCAAATTTAAGTTTATCACTGTCGGTTGTAAAAGTTAATTCAAAATGTTTCCTTACAGAAACGTAAGGGTAGCTATAACTCTTGGTAGATCCATCAGACAACCGTTTTTTAAATGTTCGCATGTTGCCAACTGCAACACCTGAAGTCGGTGTCGTTGGTACAGCGTAGTCTCCATCCATCTTTGGAAATAGTTCGATATAATGATACTAATATATGTCCACTAACGAAATACAATGTTATACTACTATAAGGTCCACTACTGAAATAAGATAATAATATAATATACAGACACGAGATATAAGCTGTATCGACTATGCGATTTAAAATGGCTATGAAGTGAAGAAATTACGAAGCTCAACTCTGCTGCAGCGAAATTCAAACTAGAATGAGTACTGCAAACCAAGACTCAATTGTGAAAGGACATTTCCTAAGTTCATTTCCTAAGTTCATTAGCATAATTTGGCATGTGACCTAGTCTCTCTTCCTTAGGCTGTATATTAGCATCTGATACTGGTGCAAATTCTTAGAATATGAAATACAGCTTATTGTCTTTAGTGTTCCGGGTATAATAAGGCAACGGTGACAGCATCAACAGCTGGCATTTATATACAGGTTTACGACCCAAAGCTCGGTTATATATACAAGTGGTCAATTGATCGGGGTAGGCCAGAGGGAGGGTGAAGGGCCTAGGGTGGGGGCTACCACCGATCGACCGACCGTCCCTGCGCCTCGCCTCCATTCCACAAAGCGGACGATGTTGCCTAGGCTATGCATATAATTAAATTCAGCAGCCTATGCTTGTAAGATGTGTAAACCAAAATGAAATCAACGCCCATTGGCCGACAGATGCTTACTTGAACCGCCTACAGTCGTTGGTCACTTCATTCTACGAGGGAAACCGCCAAACCTAAAACCTAGGGCTTTAACTAATTTAGCTCTCGCCAGAGGCCATTCAGCCAACCTCCCCGCACCCCCACGCCGCGCACACATCCATGGTGCACCGAACAGAATATACCAGAACGTTTCTGAGTGAAGCCACATTTGGGAGTTCCTCGGTTTAGATCCAGGTGATCACGAACCAAGTAGAAATTCTTTAAGATTTTTTAAAGCATAATAAGTGGCAGCGGAGCGGATAACCTGAGGGATTGATTTCCAAAGCTTAGGGCCTGAAGATTTAATGCCAAACCCTCGTAAATTTGTACGCGCCCTACATGTCAGGGCGGTACGTGTGAGCATTTCTTATTTGATAAGCGTGAACCTGCGAGCCTAAAGTGAAGTACCCTTCAAAGGACGCTGGTAGCAGTTTTTGGTCATATTGAAAAAGGAATTTCTATATCTATCTATATGTATACACAGCTGATCTCTCTGCGTATAAAGCTACGTGTTATATAGTATACTTATATACTCGTTTATATTGAGTCGTAGCTGTTATATATATATATATATATATATATATATATATATATATATATATATATATATATATATATATATATATATATATATATATATATATATATATATATATATATATATATATATATATATATATATATATATATATATATATATATTGCATGCCAATCTGCTGCCGTCGCAGTTGCCTATATTGGCGAATAATGGCCGGTCACGACACAATAAAAAATTGCCTGATTTATCGTCTAATTATGAAGCACGACTCTACGCCTTCCTACAGCTTCCCGTACATATATTTATTTACTTTTTAAATCCATTTTATATTTACATCTGTACATATCACAACTATATATGCTTCACATCTTTATATATACTTATATATATTTTATACATTTATATATATGTTTATGTGTATCACACATCTATATAATAAATGTAACAGATATGCACGTATACGGATTCATTGGATATAGCCTACTATCATTTAACTGATTCTTTTTTGTTTCCAAAGTAGGTATACATAAGTTTTACCTAAAATACTTAATCAGTTGCAAAGTTACAAGAGAGTTCGAGTTACATCAAAGAAACTCTGATGTGCCAGGTATTCCGGAACTGCCACTCATTTAGCCTAAACCTTAAGTCATATATATATGCACATATATATGTATATATATATAAATATATATATATATACTGCAGAAGTATGGTTACACGGGTATATGTACAAGACCAATACAAGTAATCTTAAAATATGTAGTTGTTGTACACAATGTCTTTATATGAATCAATAATACTGAATAGGTATACTTTTCACGACAGAGACAATAAATATATGAAAAAATTTACTAATGTTTTGCATAATTATTATAAAATTTCACCTACCGAAGCAAGCAATGAGAAACGTTGAGTGGATACTGGATAAACTGTCTTGTATGATAATGAAGAAGCGCTGTAGGCACTATATATTATATTACACACATTCGCACGCGAAAAGCATACTTACTTTATGCTACTTTTGCTACTACCACTTGAGAAGACTGCGTCTCTCCTGCAGTTTTCATTACCATTATCCATGCATTTATCTGTTGCCGCATTGATTATTTCAACTCTTTACTGGTAGGCCATCCGAAAGTCCGTCTTTCTGCCCTTCAATCGGCACTTAACGCAGCTGCTCGCCTTATTGCATGCTCATCGTTCTTGGTTCTCCTCCATCTCTATACTTACATGACTGATGTCTTGCATTGGCTTCCTATCTCCGCTCGTATCCACTTCAAAATCATAGCTCTTGTCTCTCAGGCCCAGCAGGGCTTAGCTCCAGCCTACCTTAGTGACCTCATGCGCAAACCTCTCTCAGCTTCTTCTCATCGACCCCTACGTTCTCTGAATCGGCTTGATCTATTCGTTCCCCGGGTGAGGTCTGCCCTGGCTCAGTCTCGCTCTTTCGCTGTCGTGGGTCCACCCCTATGGACTCCCTTTCATTGGTACTGCGTGGGACTCTACTTACTAAGTTGTCTCTCTACGTTGTTCATCGTTTAAAGTTATTTCTGTTTCCGCGAGGCTCACATGCTGACTGCATAGTTCACACTGTGAGAGGCGCTTTATAAATTCTCAGATACCATACCATATGATATACTGTGAACGTAAGTTTACTGCTATTAAGTAAGCAGGTTTTAAGTTGTATACAAATCAGGAGATTTTGCGGTTAGAAGCCCATGCAGTGATACGCAACATCGGCAGGATATCGACTTATACATACTTACATACATACATGCATACATACATATATGCATATACGTACGTTATATGCATGCTATAGACCACAGAAGAAAAATGGACGGTCCCGATGCCCGGAAGTCGAACCCGTGACTTGTGATCGGACGACGCTATCGCCATGCGGTGTCAACCTCTTTAACCAAAGCATCCGTCATACTCTCGTAGACAACGTATGCTGGCCGATCAGCTTCCCTGACCGAAAGCCTGCGCTAATACTTTCTTTGAAGAGAATGAAAATAGGAGAAAGAGGAAGAGGAGGAAGAGGAAGAGGGAGAGAAGGAAGAGGAGGAAGAAGAAGAGGAAAAGGAGGAAGAGGAAGAAGAGGAAGAGGAAGAGAGAGGAGGAAGTGGAGGACGTAGGCGAAGAGGAGGGAGAAGGAAGAAATCTAAGGAAGAGGAGAGAAGTAGGAAGACGTGAAGAAGAAAAACGGCAAAAGAAAGTAAAAAAGAGAAGGGGTGAAGCAGGGGATTGATGGGTTTGAAAAGTAGAAGGAGGAGAATGTCAGAGAAGTAGTGGCAGCTGAAGAAGATGGAAGTTAAAAGTGCTGAAAGAGAACAAAAGGAGCATGTCGTCTGAATAGGCATTGCATCAATCAGGTGGCTGACAGCGAGGTAGACACAGACAGGCAGAGACACAGATTGACAGACACACACAGACAGAGACACAGATAGACAGACACAGACAGACAGAGACACAGATAGCCAGACACAGACCAGGCAGAGACACAGATTGACAGACACAGACAGACAGAGACACAGATAGACAGACACAGACAGACAGAGACACAGATTGAGAGACACAGACAGGCAGAGACACAGATTGACAGACACAGACAGGCAGAGACACAGATAGACAGACACACACAGACAGAGACACAGAATGAGAGACACAGACAGGCAGAGACACAGATTGACAGACACAGACAGGCAGACACACAGATAGACAGACAGAGACAGGCAGAGACACAGATAGACAGACACAGACAGACAGAGACACAGACAGACAGACACAGACAGGCAGAGACACAGACAGACAGACGGACGGACACAGAGAGACGAAAGAGTATGAGTGCACAGCGATTAAGACGAATTAGGATCGAGAAGGAATAACACGAATGCTAAATGGGATCATAAGGAGAATGGAAAACCAACGAAAAACTCCGCAGATGGAGCGGGAGAATACATAGGATGAAAGTTAGGGTGCGAATGAAGAGATAAACTGAATGAAGCCTGTGACTCCTCCCTTTGGTGTGAGAGTTTTGTATAATAAATTATAGCCACGATCACTTGTTGTTCAATCTCAAGAGCCCCCAGGGTAGCAAAATGTAGGCCTAATATTAATTTTTGACAGAGCTGTGAATCAAGGCATCCATCATGTATGAATATGATATTTTGTTTAATATTTAATGTAGCTCGGTCTTTAGAAGAACATGCAAATAGCAAAGATATAATGTCACCTAGCTAAGCATCAAATGTAAGTAAATATACGTCTTTACAAGCCCATACTAAAGCTCTCGCAGTTGTCACTTCATAGTCACTTAATGTGGTATGTTGGATGGGAGTTTTCCATGTAATTATGAGTTTTCTTGGCAGCATTGCTCTGTGATGTCCGGTCCAGGGCTTTCAGAGGCTTTGGAGGGCTGCTATGGCCGAAATGCCGTTGTGCATGATCAGTGGCAAGGCTGTGGCCCGGGTTTTGCGAGGACATTTTTTGATTGATTCATCACTAAATATTTTGCACCATATGATAGTGTCAACAGCAAAGAGCTAGGTTTACCAAGTCTAGATGCCTCTGAATGTTTAAGAAAGTTGGACAGTGCACTTTCAGCTCATAAAACCATGTTGGCCACTGTGTCCAGAACTGCCATATTATGGTTGCAAAGTATGAAAGTACAAAGTACGAAGTATGTTGACATTCTAAAAACAGTTCTTGGAGCTGAAAGATTAGGAGTTCGGGATATGCATCTTGTTTGTATCTCAAAGATGCCAAAGCTCTTTGCAGCGACAGGGCACAATCAGTATGCCAAGTATGCTCTGCCCTATCTCCAAACTATGCTTGGACAGCCACATACTCATGCATGGTTACATGAAAAACTCAGTAACGGGTACCACAGTGTACGCCGATCTGGCCGTTTATGGGGAGGCTTGTCAACATACCTTCTCATAGAACAAGTTATGATGAAAGCAATCAAGGGGCGCAGTGGTTTGACACATGGCAAAGGGATAAGTGAAAGTACAAAAATCTGTTGACAGCTCTATTGTTAATGATTTCACAGGCATGTATGTTATGGATGATGGATGTTGTTGCATCGTGTCATATGGCGAAGCGATGCCACTTATTTGCAAATTGTTATGCAATATGTTGGTTACATCAGAAACCATTATGGTACCGACTGCACAATTGTATTTGATAGATATGGGAATGGTCCTTCTACAAAAGACCATGAACATTATATAGGAGGGCGAAACTGTCCGCTCCAGATATTGCAATAGATGAACGGAAAATTGCCCACCGAAATTAAGCTGCTTTTTGGAAACAATAAAGTTGCCAGTTGTACATAAAAATTATTTTAACTGCTTGCAAATTACATAACTGATTTCAATTTCTGCTGCGGTCATGCCATGGCCTTTGGCGTGTGACTCATAAAACAAATTTGACTGGTTTCATTTCCTCTGGGGATAATTTAATCGAAGCTATGTATATAAAAACTCATTTATGGAAAATAACAAATCAGCTTGTTGCCAATTTTTTCTGGGTCTCAGGACTCCGCAACGAGACTACAATTTTGAACAATTGTTATTACCGAATCTACGAGCCGGTCTTATTTTTCGTTTTCACTAATTCACTGGGTTTGTGACGATTTTGGTTGTCTCATCGTAACCTCTTTGTGACTGGAGGGGGACAGGTTCCAGCTGACAGATCTATAGACCACGGTCAACGTGGGGTAACCTTGGACCCGGTGAACCAGGGTGAAGACAGTCTCTGAAATGACACCGACCGTCGATCACGGAATGTCTGCACTACCTGCCGTTCGACCGGTGACAAATGCCCGCCTTGCATGTATCTGGTTATTAGCGAGATTTCCATCTGTGAGGAACTGGTGAACGATGAGACAACCGTGAGCCATCAGCGGCGGATCTCATCGCCTATCATCGTTTCTCATCCCCTGAAATTGCTGTCATCTGTCAACTGTAGCTGGGAAGCTGTTAACTTAGGTCTGCGTTTGAGCGCGAATCTGCAACTTGTAATCCTTCTAGTGATCTGGGCAATGTTTGCTAACTGATGAATCGTCTGTTCTTAATTACATTAAACATAACTTAGGCTGGCGTAGAGAGCACCTTTGAATAGTTCCCAGTGGCGCTATATGAATTTTCTTAAGAAATCATTCAATCAATATATTTTATTGTTCACCATAATAGCACAGTTCCTTAACTAGACAAACAATAATCCAGTGACAATGGGTAAATCCCCCAAAAAACCCGCAAGTTCCGCTAACAGGGTTGCCCTAATACAATTATTCATTGGCGAGTATACATTTCAAACAACATATAAACGTAGCATAGGCGCCGACTTCTTGGGGGCCTTGGGTGCCAATGCACCCAGAGAAAAAGTTCAGTGGGGGCCTGGCACCCAGAAGAATTCGGACCTTAAATTGAATTTTTTGGGGTAGTCCTAAAAAAAGGTCGTCACATTTTTTCGGGGGATGAATTCCTTAAAAAAGTCGTCAAATTTTAGGGAAGAATTATCTTAAAATATGGACTGGCACCAGGGGCGGATCCAGGGGGCAATCCGGCCATGGTCCCCCATTTAAAATTTGTTTATTTTTACACACGTAGTAGACGACGAAATAATGTATGATGAATTTTTCCGGATGACTAAAAAAAGGTCATCAGTTTTTTTCGGAGATGATTTCCTAAAAACAGTTTCGTTGGTCCTTTAAAACTTTGATAAACCTTCTGGATCCGCCCCTGACTGGCACCCAGAGACAAAATCAAAAGTCGGCGCCTATGAAACGTAGCACGATAGGCACCATTCATAATCATTTATCACCATCTTAGCTGAATATACCAAGCTCAACGGGCGAGTCGGAGTGTTCACCAATCGTCAATACTTACAGGCTACAGCTTAAAACAGCTTAAACAGTTAAACATGGTAAATCACCAGAAATCAATAATAAATAAATAAATGATGATGATGTGAGAGAAATGGAATGGTTAGCACCAGATGGTGTACGATTGACATCGCCAGATGAAGGCAGTAAATCTGAGGCATCAGCTGGCGATGTTGGCCACTGATTAGAAAGGCATAGAGACCGGAGGATGTCTTATGGCATGTGCATCTCTTTCATTCTCTCCTCCTCTGACCTCTCCTCATCAGCAATCGTCAGTCGAAATTCCCATCCTCTGCAATGCCTTCCCTCCGCTGCATGGCTATTACTTCCTTTCCTCGTCTCTCCCTCTTTATTGCGCTCTGAATTTCCTCATTGCATGGCTTATTTAATTAATCGCCTTCTTATTTGGTCGATCTCTTTTCCGTTTTATATTTGTCTCTTCGTTGCTTTCTTGTCCCAGTTTTGTCTGTGCAAGTGTCGAGCTCTAATTAATGCTTCAGTGAGCTTAAATTGTCTGTCATTTCATCTGCCTGCCTGTCTGTTTGTGTTTGTGTTTGTGTGTGTCTGTCAGTCTGTATGTATGTGTCTGTCTCTCTTCTGACCAATATCTGGCCGTCGTTATCCACCTTTTTGCGGTATCAGGGGCTTTCACCTCCGGACGATTCACCTCTAGGGGTATTCACCTCCGGACGTTTCACCTCCGGACGTTTCACCTCCGGACGATTCACCTCTAGGGGCTTTCACCTCTAGGGGCTTTCACCTCTAGGGGCTTTCACCTCTAGGGGCTTTCACCTCAAGGGGCTTTCACCTCCAAATGTAAAATGAGACCTTTTGAAGAGATTTATTTACGCAAGTTATTTACGCCGAAAACAGAACAGACAACATACAAACTATGAAACTAATTATCACTAAGCAATGAAGTAGATTTCTTAGTGTCAACATGCAAACTATGCAACTAATGAAGCAGATTTCGAACACAAGAAATGAATTGAGATACGAAGACAATGAAAGCTTCTAGAACCTAGCTAAGTAGACACCTAATAACCTGATAACGGCAGATGATAAGGACAGACCAATTCGCGTGCCAGTGACTGTATGCCCTAATTAACCATAATTAACCATAGGCGCATAAGAAATGAATTTAGATATGAAGATAAATGGAACAATTTCTAAATTGTAGGCTCTTAACGAGAAGTAATTATAAAATACCACGGTGTGCAGTATTTAAGCATCCAACAAGAGAAACAGACATTCAAAAGTGAACTTGTCGTCTGACAGAATGTCTGATTTGTTGGAATACGGCGCTTCTAAACGAGGTAAGGTAGTTTGTATGTTGTCTGTTATGTTTTCGGCGTAAATAAATGTCTTCAAAAGGTCTCATTTTACATTTGGAGGTGAAAACTTGCGTAAATAAATCTCTTCAAAAGGTCTCATTTTACATTTGGAGGTGAAAGCCCCTAGAGGTGAAAGCCCCTAGAGGTGAAAGCCCCTAGAGGTGAAAACCCCTATAGGTGAAAGCCCCTAGAGGTGAATCGTCCGGAGGTGAAACGTCCGGAGGTGAAACGTCCGGAGGTGAATACCCCTAGAGGTGAATCGTCCGGAGGTGAAAGCCCCCTGAACCCTTTTTGCAGAAGGAGATACCAAAACTGACTGATCATAGGATAACTTTTACCTCTGACTTTATATTCAGAACCCTTCTCTATCCTCAGATCTTTCTCTAAGTTAGTTTTAGTGCTGCTATTTTGGAATTCAATCCATCTGCCTGAACTTTCTTAGCACATATTAAAAACCGACGAAATCGAGGACGCGGGCAGTGTTCCCGGGTTCTGCTGACAGTAAAGACAACATCGTATGTGCGCCCAATAAACCCGAATGAATGAAATGATTTGAGTAGTTTTTTAGTACCGACAACAAAGTCTTCCGTTGCTTTTATGAGCGTCCCAGTTGGACACGGAATACAACGGCAGTAGGAAGTGTTTTATGATCCACGCGACGATAACATTCCTACACATCGCAATAAATTAAGATGATCGCATGCAAGAAAACTTTTATGTCGCTTCACCCGTATACTTTTATCAACGACGTTTCCTGGTTAAAGAAACAAACCCGTTTAGAGTTTGCTGAACCCTGTATAGTACATTGTGACGGTGGCTCTTTGGTAAAACCGAGATCCTGCAATAATATCGAATGAGTAAGATAGATGTTGTGTGACCTTAGACCTCAGAACAATAAGTAGGTTCTTTAGAATAGATTTTGATTAGTCTTTAAATGTTTTAAGACTTGGAAGGCTTGGATATCCCTGCGGTATACTATAGAATATAACACCGCTGTCAGTTAAACCAACTTTGCATCATTTTGAATACGGTTTTAAATAAGGACTTATTTTGGAACGCCATCTTGGATGAAGCTTTAGTTGCAATTGAGTTTTCAAGTTGAACAGCTGAGCATTTATCATTCTGATCTGACTACTGTAACAGTTTAAAACTTCCGAATGGCAAAAACAGATTAAACTTAATCTTACAATTCAAAGTAATAATTAATGGCGGGTTTACAACTATCAACTCTGGATGGGAATCCGTCGTTTGTGTTCTGCGTGTGTGCGGGGGCTCACAGCAGGAGACTTTTCTAATCGTCTGATCATTGTTTGTTAACTGGTGATCTTTATCTTCTTGATGACATTAAAAATCGTCATTTAGTTCGCCTTTGGTAGCGGGCTCTATAAATTTTCAATTTCAATTCCAGTTAGAATTACCATGTCTCGACCAGTAGCAAGTTCAGAGCTCGATTTCATCTTAGAATGCATAAATAATTTTCAATAATCTCAACGTCGGCGTTCAAGCCAGACCTGGAGACCCAGGTCATCCATCAAGCCTCGCTGATATAGCACGTTTAGGATCGAAGCTCGAGTTCAGTTCAAACAGCTGCCATAAATTTATTATGTGTGTCCGCTTTATACGAACATTCTAAGATAAAATTCACACCGAAAACGAGCTCGAGGACACTAGAAAATGAAACAGATTAAGACAAATTAGTTTAAGTCACGTTCAAGGACTGACGCCGATAAAAGATGGCGACCAAAAAACCGCGTGACACGAACTTACGAAAGAAGGTCTCGAGGGACCAATAGCGTGACAACAGTCGCCAATTGTCCCGGACCTCAGGATTTTTGTAAATATACGACAGTCGCTGTTGGGAATGAAACTAACAAAGACTGTTAGCCAAAGAAGAGAAGAGATATCGTGGAGAAGCAGTTAAATCTAGAAGCTCAGCTCGGATGAGTCGTTCAGAAGACAAGTCCTATTGTAATGGCCGATGTCGGTGTTTTCTTTCATAGTTTGCTGATCGAGAGATAAATAACCGTCTGACGAAGAAGACCAGTTGTTCTTTTGTTGTGCTCGTGGGACGGACGTCCATTTCCTGTAATTGGCGTTTGGCGTACGTCTTCGCTCTATGATAAGTAAGTCCCTGTGGTCACCGGCGCCGCTTCGTTCTTCGCTTCCGCCTTTATTTCTACTCATCGCAGCGTGATGCATGCCTTCTTATCTGCTGCCTACAAATGCAATGACGACAGGCAGCAGCAAACCGTCTGTGTGTCTCTGTCTCACTCATTGTCTCCGTCCCTCTGTTTCCCTCCGTGTCTTGGTCTGTCTTCCTGTGCGCGAGCGTGTCTGCAGGCATGTCTGCCGTGACCGGACTCTGATGGGTTTGTCTGTGAGTGTGTCTGCGCTGACGTTGAACTGTCAACGATTCAGCCTTGAACGACGTTTTCCATTTGAGATTGCACGCTGCTGTTCGCTCATTCAGCCGACAATAGATGCTTAATACTAAAGAGCACACATCAGATATAATGTTGATAACAGCTGTCAATGAAAGCCCCTTACAAAGCAAAACGCATATAGATAGCGAATGCATGCAATTAGTTTAAAGTCCTGTTTTGTCAGAGCTCTAAGTCCTGCGTTAGGCCCTATATATATTATATATATAACGTATGTATAGTATAACCATATATATTATATTATGTAACTCTTCCGACAAAAAGTAGTTAAACCTAAAGTTATAAATATAACTCTTTGATTTTGTACACTTATTTCAGTCGGATAAGTGACGACTTCTCGCCTTTGTGGTTTGCAGAAGACGCCATTTAAATATCTTCATGCATTCGCATAAAATGCATTTCAGAATGACTCAAACAAGTATAGGAATATTCTTCTTCTTCTGGTTCTCTGCCTTCAGGCAGGTTCAAACGTCCGACGTCGCCACTCCTCTCGATGTTCAGCCTCATCGTTAAGTCTACTGTATCCCTCCTTCATCATCCAATCCAGCATCATCTGTCTTGGTCTTCCCCTTGTCCTTCGCCCCTCCATTCTTCCATCGATGACATTTCTTAGGAGATAGTCCCCTCTCAGCGTGTGCCTGATCTATTTCCTCTGCCTCTTTCTTATTGTACGCATCAAGGATCTTTCTTCTCCAATCCTTCCTATGATCCTATCACATCTTCATTTGTCATATCATATATTATTAATTAGGAATAATAGGCCTACAGAAAGTAACAAAGTCAGTTCTTGTTGACTGAGAATGGCTCTGAGGCGAGAGACAAGGTCTGACGCGCATGGCATATAAACGAAGGTCCAAGAGTTGATAGTCGAGTCTCTCTCTCTCTCTCTCTCTCTCTCTCTCTCTCTCTCTCTCTCTCTCTCTCTCTCTCTCTCTCTCTCTCTCTCTCTCTCTCTCCCTCCCTCTCTCCCTCCCTCCCTCCCTCTCTCTGTCTCTGTCTCTGTCTCTGTCTCTCTCTCTCTCTCTCTCTCTCCCTCCTCCCTCCCTCCCTCTCTCCCTCCCTCCCTCTCTCTGTCTCTCTCTCTGTCTCTCTCTCTCTTCCGGCTGACAGCGACGCTATTTCCTGACATGGTGTCCGTCGAAGGAGGCAATTTTCCGTCAGTCTCACATCATATGCATAAATGACGATTTTTTCGAAACTAGGCAAGAATTCTATTTAACGTCTGCGCTATATGTGTCTTATCCGACAAGCAAAAAATACATTTTATGACATAAAATACCCATGCATGAATCTGACAGAACATTCTTAATTTAAGACATACATGTATTGCGCCCGTTTTCGTTTCTTTATCAGTGCTATGAAAGGCAGCTAGTTTTAGCAACGTAATTATTACAAAAACCGCTTTATAACATTGCAAGCAAAAGCAGAATGAAAAGAAACAATGCACAAAAAAGAGTGAAATTTGAAGTGATAAAACCTGCCCACCGCCTCTGGAGAGATGAAAGCTAAACACCGACATGTGAATATTGATTTATACAGTCCGACCTGCACTAAAAAAACACGTTTATTTACGCATAGTGAGAATCAAAATGCCGATAAGCCATAACTGTGTCTAAAGGCAGAAATAGAAGTTGAGGATAGAAGAGTCTTAACCAATGTCTCTGTCTTCTTGCGAGAAGAAATGTCAGAAATTGAGGTATACGACCTTTGGGTTCCAAACAAATGATGGCAGGACAGGATGGCATTATATCGTCGTATCGGCAAGTGCTTTCTATATATTATTGTTGCTGTTGTTGTTTTTGTCGTTGCTGTTGTTGTTGTTGTTGTTGCTGTTGTTGCGGTTGTTGCTGTTGTTGCTGCTGTTGTTGCTGCTGTTGTTGCTGTTGTTATTATTATTATTATTATTATTATTATTATTATTATTATTATTATTATTATTATTATTATTATTATTATTATTATTATTATTATTATTATTATTATTATTATTATTATATTACTGCTGTTCTTGTTGTTTTTATTACGCATTTATTGAGCATCACTATCTAGTGACCAAGTAATTGTGAGTGAAGGACTTGCTGAAGGTCCTATGTATACACACGACGCAGTGACCGTCTCATGGGTGGCTCGAACACGATACAAGACGAACGCTCAACCAATCAGCTATCGTGTCCATGCACATCGTACACATAGACATCAGCTACATCGATTGCCGATTAGCCATAACTATGCATTACACTGAACCATACATGTACGCTTACATACATCTGAATAACAGGGGGAAGGAAATGCTGACTCCGACGCATACAAAATGTACAAATGATTTAGCAGAAACTTTAGTCTAAACTGTTGGAAGACAAGTCTGGTCTTCCAACAGTTTCTTCCAAAAGTAGATTCCATAGGAATCTACCTTGGACGGAAACTTATCCGCGTGCAATGTCAGGCATCCATTCTCGGGTTCTAATATTTAGGGATTATTGAGAATCCGAGAAACTTCATCTATGAAAACATATGAAACGATTAACATATAAGCTAATTGCTTATGTCATTCTTAAGGCTTGTACATAGGACAGGTCTTGTCATTTTCCTTCGTCTACGCAAATTAAATCTTTGCAAATTAATGATATTGCATGAAGCATGAAAGAATTTTTCATGTAATTGTAACATTGAAAACGAGAACGATGACAACGACGACGATGATGATGATAAGAGGTTGATGATAATAAGATTGGTTGATGGTTATTGTGATGTATTGCGCAGCGCCTTTTAGGTGCATCACAAGAGGGCTGCCTGCGACTTCCCAAAAGAATTAAGTGGGCCCTTTTAGTCTGCTGATTATTTAGTGTGAGCTCAGTTTGCTACAGTGGTCCTGCTTGAGTTTGGGGAGGAGACCTGGTGTAGTCATGACGACCGTCCCCAAGGAGAGACGTGAAAAGAGACTAGGGTCAACAGAAAAAGGTGAGCTGACCTATGCGATCTAGTCGCTGGGCAGAAACCCTATAGTATTAAGTAAGGGGTAATAGGTTTTGGTTGTCTTGAAGGGATTTGGGCGCGAACTTCTAAGGGGTAGAACCCCCGACTCACTGGCCATGGGCTGCTGCATTATATACCTGGGTCGCGACAGACATTGTCATCACCTTGGTACGTCAGTACCATTCTAAGATATTGAAACCCGGTAAGAAAAATGAAAAATAAAGTTCTCTACAATATATGTATATATATATATTATAATATACGAGCAGCTGCCGAGGAATACTTAGAAGAAGCAGCTGGAATACGAAGAGTAAAAGAGAAGCAATAACTATTTGAGAAAAATCAGAAATGACAGTAAAATATTACAACAAGAATAACAAGGAAGAGAAAGCGATGAGAACTATACGAAACTCAGATGAAAACGGACGGTGGAAGACACTACGAGGACAGATTTTGTGACACGACGTCAGACTTCATTACTGTTTTGATCGAAGAGGAGGTGTGTGATGTATGACGTCCATACATAGAATGATGACAACTCTGCTTATAATAAATGAAAGCTGTTCATCCGTGTTGCCTTCCGTTGCTGTGAATTGGACAGGATATCATATATTCGTACAGTCTCATTCTATTATCAGACAGCTGATGATTTCAACGACTCTCGGATGGGCTCACACAAGACAGGATTCAATCAGACAAACACACAAACGCATAGACAGATATATAGGCATACAGACTACAGGAAGACAGATTTATACACAGTCAGAGAAGCAGACACCAGGCACACGGACAAACAGACATGCATGCACATATGAAACGAGACACATAGGCAGACATTAATGCAAGAGACTGCTTCGAATACAGACATACAGCAGAGTAGACACATTTGCTGACCGAGAAAAGGCAGCAGGTAAATATAGGCTACGGGACAGCAGCAGTCAGACAAACATAGCAAGCACGCAGTCAGACAAACATAGCAAGCACGCAGTCAGACAAACATAGCAAGCACGCAGTCAGACAAACATAGCAAGCACGCAGTCAGACAAACATAGCAAGCACGCAGTCAGACAAACATAGCAAGCACGCAGTCAGACAAACATAGCAAGCACGCATGCTTATGACCACGCTGACACAGAAACACTGCCATACAAAGCTACACAAACACACCGTCACAGACAATACAGACAAACAAACCGTCACAGACAATACAGACAATCAGACCTTCACAGACAATACAGACAAACAGAGCGCCACAGACAATGCAGACAAACAGACCGTCACAGACAATACAGACAAACAGACCGTCACAGACAATGCAGACAATCAAACCTTCACAGACAATACAGACAAACACATCGTCACAGACAATACAGACAAACAGACCGTCACAGACAATACAGACAATCAGACCGTCACAGATAATACAGACAATATATGTAATTTTATGTATACGAATAGCTACTGAGGAATACTTAGAATGAGCAGCTGGAATACGAAGAGTATAAGAGAAACACAGACAATGCAGACAAACCTGACCTTTACAGACAATAAGAAATGTAGGCACTGAGAAACGCAGACGCACGTCAAAAGCAAAGAGACAAAGGCACAGACACGAGAAGACTGATGAGAGAAAATGAAATGCGGTTAAGAATAAAAGACAGATAACTACAGAAGGGATTGTCTCTTTTATAAGATGCTAATTTCCTCTTCGCATGAGACTGATGATGAAGATCAGGTGATCGATCACCGTCCATCCCTCGGCATTTATTCGCTCCACTGATCATCTGTGGATTGATGAGCCTCAACGGAGTCGCATCGTTTATCAATCATCTATCGATCTGGTCTGCCTGTCGGCCTGTATGTCTGTCTGTCTACCTGTCTGTCTCTCAGTCATCAGTCTGTCTGTCTGTATCTCAGTCATCAGTCTGTCTGTCTGTATCTCAGTCATCAGTCTGTCTGTCTGTCTGCCTGTCTGTCTGTCTGCCTGTCTGTCTCTCAGTCATCAGTCTGTCTGCCTGTCTGTCTCTCAGTCGTCTGTCTGTCTGTCTGTCTCTCAGTCATCAGTCTGTCTGTATGCCGGTCTGCCTGCCTGTCTCTCAGTCATCTGTCTGTCTGTATCTCAGTCATCAGTCTGTCTGTCTGTCTGTCTGTCTGCCTGTCTGCCTGTCTGTCTCTCAGTCATCAGTCTGTCTGCCTGTCTGTCTCTCAGTCGTCTGTCTGTCTGTCTCTCAGTCATCAGTCTGTCTGTATGCCGGTCTGCCTGCCTGTCTCTCAGTCATCTGTCTGTCTGTCTCTCAGTCATCAGTCTGTCTGTCTGTCTGTCTGTCGAGACATGTATTTTATCGTGCACATAAATGCATACATACACACACTTTCGTATAGAAATTCATACATGCATGCATAGAGACAGACAGACACACACACTCGCACGTACACAGACGCGAAGACACGCAGACACATGCAAACAGAAACACGCAGACACGCAGACACACGCAGGCAGACAGAGAAAAAGACAGACACACAGATGGTCGTATGGACAACGACTACATCACGTATAGGTATACATTTGAAAAGGGAGAGACCTACATTATAATTGGCAATATCGCAGTGCAGACGAAACAATGGACACACGACAAAGAACTCGATTTACATGTAGTTGATTAATGAACACGCAGTCCCGTCCCCATGACGACAAACGATAGCGCTGACGGAGTTACCTTTGAACTTGTGTCGCTTAATAACTTTAACTAAATATACATAGTTACTTTTTTCAAAGTAACTGTAATCACTTACTTTAACTCTTAATAGTTACCATTTGTAGGTAACTATAGCTACTTATTTCTGTCCAGTAACTAGTAACTGTAACTAGTTACTGCTTAAAAGTAACTATCCAAGACCATCTCATTCTGCCTTGCAGTGCCAAACCTTTATCCCTTCGTCATACACGCAAGGCGTTGGCTGCATGATGAATGCTGTTTAGGCCTACTGACATTTTTTGTCTGCCAACATCCAATCCAAACATGCTCATTTACAAATAATAGCCTATATTCATCTGCTTTACACACATACACACACGCACACACACACATGTCATAATAAAGAACCTTTAAAGATAGTTTTTCCATGTCCTGCAAGCATATAGTTTGATCTAACACAAATATCATTATATGCAAATACCAAATATAATTATGGGTCTAAATTGCATGATGTAGCCAGCATGAATGTTTCCGGCAACCAATGTTCTTGTGCGTGACAGTCGGGTGTAAATCTCTTCGAATGGCCGGGAATCGAACTCCGCAACCTGCGTTGGTGGGTCGTAGTTGCGAACCTCGTGGCGAGGACTGACCGTCAAAGCATACGTCAAGGTCACGTGTAGGTGCAACCTTTGCGACGGAGACAGTGACCAGCAGCGCGGGTTTGTCACGAGATGTCACGAGGTGGAGAAGCAGCGGATATGGTAATAGACCAATGCTCGCCGACCAGTTTATTGCATGCAGTCGTTGAAAGACAAGATGTTCGATGAGTAGTGGTGTGAAAAGATCGAAAAAAATGAAGAGACTCAAGGCGAAGAGAACAAGAGAGACGCGAATAGAAGAGAGGAGAAAGGAAGAAGAGACAAAGAGGAGTAGAGCGAGAGAGAGAGAGAGAGAGAGAGAGAGGGAGGGAGGGAGAGAGAGAGAGAGAGAGAGAGAGAGAGAGAGAGAGAGAGAGAGAGAGAGAGAGAGAGAGAGAGAGAGAGAGAGAGAGAGACAGAGACAGAGACAGAGACAGAGACAGAGAGACAGAGAGACAGAGAGACAGAGAGACAGAGAGACAGAGACAGAGAGACAGAGAGACAGAGAGAGACAGAGAGAGACAGAGAGAGACAGAGACAGAGACAGAGACAGAGACAGAGACAGAGAGACAGACAGAGAGACAGACAGAGAGAGTCGTTCCTTGCTCTACTTGAGAATAAACGAGATTTTACAAGTATCCCGCAGCATTATCCACTGTCCACTGTTCATTCGCACTGCTGTCATTAGCTTCCATCTACCTCCGGAAGTCCAGTCCTTGACGACGAAGGCAGACCATTATTGACGTGTATGGATTCATGAAAACATCTGGACACAGAAACATTGCATGAGCTTCTTAGACAGGTCCGGCTCAAGACATTTGGCGGCCCTAGGCAAAATGGCGGCCCTAGGCAAACCGGCGGCCCTAACCAAACCGTCCGAAGTTTTTTTTTTGTCATGCTAATTTCATCCATCTTTTTGGGAATTTCATCTTAGGGCCTACAAAAAAGTTGATGACCTTTCTTTTAGTCATTTGCCTCACAAATGAATGTCATGACTTTTTGGAATTCACGGTTACACCTGCGCGATTTATTACACCAAAACTAGAAACCAACACTATAATACTTCCATCTAGGGAAGAATAATTAAATAATTTTCGAAAAATGGAAAATTGGCGGCCCCTAAAAATCGGCGGCCCTAGGCGGCTGCCTAGTTCGCCTAACGGACGAATCGAGCCTGTTTTTAGATGGACCACCTGCGACTTTTGCGTCTTCTAATGCAGCTTTTACTCGACAACGACGATTGTGCAGTCGAAATTATGATGATGACAATGATGACGACAATGATGACGAGGAGGAACAGGTAGATGGTAATGATTATTCAATTCAATATTAATATTGAATATTCGTTTATTTTATAAATAAAGGCTGTCATAGACGCAACTTGTTTACACTTATACATTAATATATGTTCTTAAAGAGAACACGAGCAATAAAATTTCGGTCGTTAACATCATGATGATGATGATGATTGCCAACTCCTCTTCTTTACAATGTGATCTTCACTTCTTCTTCCTTCTCTCCTGTATTCTTAATCTATATTTCTCTTTACTCTACCTCGACTTATAGGTGATTTAATTATGGTAGTGCGTGTAGGCCTATGCCAATTCACATGAATACAGTCCGAAAACTTCTCAAATATTTTCTTCTTTCAATTCAACATACAAGAAAACCAATGATACCGTCCTTTAACAGTAACTTACCACAACTCTATTAGTACACTGTACAGTGTACACTATTAAAATTTCAAATCGCTCCATCATCTTATTTCTTGTCGAGCCACACCAGTGGCGGTGCCGAACATTTATTGTAACCACGGCATGGCCAGGGCAGTCATACAAGTAACCAGTGCAAAGGGCAATTTTTGGAGAGCGCGGTGAAGCTAGCTTAAATGGTGACCATATAAGATCGCTCCACCTCGCTTGCCATAAATAGCCCCCAGCACTATTATATTTGTCAATAGTCAGAAAGTCAGATGGGCAAAGCCTACGGGGAAGCTGAACGCTTTTTGACATTTGCAAAGCAAATTTTAACATTTCAGTGAATTAAGTGAATTTATATCTCAGTATATAACAAATATGAACGAAGAATTCTGGACAGGGCAAACATTCTGGAAGGGCATCGACCAGGGCAAAGGCTTTTTTACCAGGGCATTTGCCCTGGCGCGCCCTGTTGTAGCGCCGCCCCTGCGCCACACGTGCGAGGCATGTAACACCTGCAAAACCAGCTAATTAGATATGCAAGGCCGACTACTCAACACCTCTTCAACCAAGCGCCAACACTTTCGCAGTATACACACACCCATTATATTATTTTTATTATTCGTTTATTATCACTATACGTTGTGACACCTCAACATACAAGTTTAAAATAATAAAATGAAGAGTTGGAAAGCAGTCGGAAAACTTGCAAATTCCCAAACGCTACAGAACGTGAATTGGCAGCCGTACTAGGCGCTCCTTCAAACTTGTCATTATATACATATATATAATGACAAGTTATATATATATATATATATATTTGTATATATAATACAAGACTGCTGTCAACCAAACAGTCAAACGTGAACATCAATTATCCACTCAACGCAGAGGCTTATCCCAACGAAATGCCACTGCTCTCAAAAACACGTTCACAATGATGACGATTATGATAATAACGACGATTACGACAACGATAATGACGATGCTGAAGAGGAGGAGGATGAGGAGGATGAGGAGGATGAGGAGGAAGAGAAGGGTGGTGATGAGATGATGACGATGATGTTAACAATGACTACAGCAACGACACAACGCTGCATTGGCAGCAATTCGGACACGAATTTCGTCGCTGCATCCCGTCTATGTCAGCAGCCGTGGCAGCATGTCCGGCATCTCCAAAGACTAATGCATCGTCAGTTGACAACCACGTCATGCTCTGCCTTCTTAATTACGTTATGACTGCTCGCCTGCAGGTCTGCCTGGTGACGATGGACTGCATATAGTAGGCCTAGGCCCTACTGCATCGACAGATTTACCACAGTTTCATTTCCTACTCAGGGTCGAGATTACGCACGGCAGCACGAAGACAGGGCGTCACAATAGACGGAATAATAGCATAGGAATGCATATTATCCATATCTATCGCGCACAGACGTGTCTCTGGAGATGAAGCGTTCTATATTTAATCAACTTCAAGCAAGCTCAGAACGAGATTTTGCCCTAGCGGAACATGTGAAATTACAAGTTGATCTAGTTTGTTAACTTTGAACAGGACACTTTGCTCTTAGTGTGCATGTTTGGAAAAGCAAGGTTATAAAAAAATTAACCAAACACGGAAAATTCCAGCTTCAGTCACTCAAATGGGTCTCGTTGCTATAACTCGAGATAAATTGTCTATTACTATTTTCCAAACCTGGGCTTTCCAGACTTGATTGGACTGCATGGTCTAGTACTCTAGTAGCACCGCGGTCTTGTGATTACGGAATTATGGAAAAATTGTAGGCCTGTTGGTAATAGGCCTACCATAGACCAATGCAAACTGTTGATATTTTACATAATCACATAATTATAATTTTACCGAATGCGTCAGACTATCTTTTAACGGCTGAAACTGTCATAAATCTGTGTTGAGTGAATCTTTGTAACTTGCAGAGTCTATGGATATAAAACGAAGATTCACATGACTTTCAACGCCATTGCTATTGGCTCCATGTAATATCCTCCTCAGCAATAGCATTCGACAATTATTGTTTCTTCTGAAAAAGAGACTGCAGTCGCAGCACATATATTATGTTGCGCCCGTCAAAAGAACAAGCAGACCATGGAGGAAGACCTGCAACTGCATAGAGCCTCATAAGGCTTTCTAGAGGGTTGAAGAGGCGTTGCGCACTAATACTCGGTGCTATAACAATATGACTATTTACAGAAAGCATTCTACTCGTCCCCACAAAATCAGAGATAACTCAATTACTGCAACCGCGTTGCTGATGGCCAACAATTCAGCCTGTGAGCATCCCAATCAATCAGTTTAATACGTACTGCCATGGATTACGATTTTGTATGGATGGGAAAAAGCAGCCAGTGTAGAGCAAGAACATTCGCTCTACTCGGTCCAACAAATGCGTAGTGCTGTACCTGTTGCGCTTTCTATTGTTGTAAGATTTTCTGTGAAGAGCAATTGAAAAATGCCGAAGATTCTTCTATTTAGTCACCTTATTAGTGCCTTCAGGTTCTTTAGCGCAGTTACATGCATTTAGTTATAATTATTATCATGCGCTTTAGTTATCGACTTATATTTCAACAATAAAATTATAATAGTAATAGTAATAGTAATAGTAATAATAATGACGACGACGACGACGACGACGATGATGATGATGATGATGTTGATGCGTAGCGCCCCGTTTCATGACTTGACATCGGCATCCCAGAAATGCATTCTTCCTTGTCTAAAGTAGTTTCCGGATCCTGTGGACTGAATAATAATAATAATAATAATAATAATAATAATAATAATAATAATAATAATAATAATAATAATAATAATAATAATAATAATAATAATAATTAAAAAATAATAATAATCAGTGCTTTTTTCCTAGAAAAAAAGGTTCCGGAACTGAACAATAGGTTCCGGAACTGAACAATTATGGAAGGGCTCAAATTCCGAAAAAAACGGAATTGGGGGTTGGCAGGGGTCTTAATAAACACTGAAAGCAGTTCATAACACTGTTATTAAAATAACTAAATTATTGTTTTTATTATTAAAATAAATAAATTATTTTTTAGTAGCTGAAAAAAGCACTAATAATAATAATAATATATTAATAATGATAATAATTGGCGCTCAGCGCTACATCAACGAAGACTAGCCATCGCAGAATAATGAAATACTAATAATAGGCCTAATATAGATCTATGTATTTTAGAGCCAATCCATAACATGGCCAATCATTATTTTATATTTCTCGTCGTCGCCTTAAAACTATAGCATTAAATTACATGACTCATTATAACACAACGATGATCTAAAGAAATTGACTTTTCAGAACTACAGCAACACAAAACCACGTCTTATTTCGTTACATGCAACTTCTTTTTACATCATGTAACTTCTTTGTACTACTGGATGTACTGTTTGCGCCTGTTTAGATTTCCATTCTCAATCTCTCTCCTCTGTCTCTGTCTGTCTGTCTCTCTCTCAGTCTATGTGTGTTACATATATATATATATATATATATTATATATGTTATATATATATATATATATTATATGTATCGTTCTTTGTCCTTCTTTTCTTCTCTTTGTATCTCCCTCATCATCAATTAGTTTCCTTTCGTATTTATCTGTACATCGCCAAATTTTCTTGCTCTTTGCAGTTTTCAAACTATTGTCCTGAAAGCTCCTTTCAAACTCATTTTTGCCTTTGATCAGCTGTTTTTCTCAATGAACGGAATATTCAATGTTCTGCAGATGATGATCGAGTTATGTCAACTCGAACGTACGTATCGAACGCCGGCAGAGATGCTCCAGAATGCGGTCTGTCACAGCAACCATGTCGCACCTTGGCAACCGCGTTGACCCTGACCGGGATTGGTGGCACTATCCTCATCAGCTTTGACGCAGATTCAGGCGACAGTTGGGACTGGTTGTGTTCCGCCGAGCCACTCCTCATCAGCCACTCTGTAACCATCGAGGGCTTAGATGGACTGAACCGCCTTGGCTGTCCCTTCCCAGGTCCTCGAATGATGATGTTCAACATATCAACCGGAAGTGCACAGATGCAGATGACCGGAAACGCGACCGTCTTTACCATGATGAACGTTCATCTGACCGGAAGTGTCATCTACGCGTCAAACGCCAGAATCCAGGTCTCGAAGAGCGTGGTTGAAAACACCCGGATGAGTTCCATCGCCACCAGTCCACTTTCGGAGCTGATCGCCACGGACTCAGAGTTCCTGGGCAAGGTAGACGACGTCTGTGCGGTCGGCTGTGGTACTTCAACGGAGCTTGACCTTCACGGGTCGGTGATTAGAGTACAGCTGACGAACACGACGTTCCGCCACAGCCGCTGTTTTGCTTCGGCCACCAACGTTCTCCAGGTCGACGTGATCGGATGCAGGTTCGACGCAGTTGACACAGCAAAGAACCGCTTCCTCGGCGGTCTCGCTCTGACCGTCAAGAACAGGGCCCAGCTGAGCCGCGTGACGGTCAAGGACACGACCTTTGAGAACCTTCTTCATAACGACCCAGTCCAGAGCGTCATGAACCTACTCGACGCGGCACTTCTCGTCCGCGTCGCTACCAAAAGCAGTTCGGGCAGCAGCAACGTGACAGGCAGCAGTGTGACAGTAGTCGTCGACGGATGCCATTTTGGTTTCGGAGAAAGAGGAATGACCCTGATCGGACCGTTCCGATACGTCAACATATCGAACAGCCGCTTCTACGAGAACGTGGCGATGCATGCGGGCGCTGGAATCCTCTTCCTGATGGACTCCACTTCCCCCTCCTACGTAGTCAACTGCTCGTTTGAAACTAACGCCGGTGGGGCCTTTCGACCAGATCAACTCAAAAAGCACATCCTGTCATTCCAGGTATCCGCCAATCAATAACTTACTAGCTTCGGGTACTGTAATAATTTTTTTTACCCACACCACATAGTGTGATGGCTATGGAACGCTAAGTAGTATAAACAGGCTGCTATAAAGGAAAGCCTGTGCAACTTCACTGCAGTGATCGTATAGTGTTTTCGTTAAGTCGGTAATTTTTTTGTGAGTAAGACAGATGGTCAGCGCTTCTGTGAGGTACCTAAAATGCGCTATATTCAGTGTCCTGATACATACATACATACATACATACATATATACATACATACATACATACACACATGCATACATACATACATATGTACGTACATACATACACACATGCATACATACATACAGATGTACGTACATACATACATACATAAACACAAACGTACACACATACACACACATACATTCACATGAACATACATACATACATATGTACATACAATACATACATACATACATACATGCATGCATACATACATGCATACACACTTGTAGGAATACGTAAAAGGAAAATTCCATTGAAAGATTGGTTCATTCCATCAGCTGCTCTTCTTTCTACTCAGCTTCTGCCTCCTCTCTGGTGGCGAACTCAGTCGAGCGTAACCGTATCCACAGGGTGATGCCAGACTGTTCTATGCTGAGCCTTTCTGTATGATGTCCAAAACTTAGCTCTTCCAGATCCTCCTCCACGACTCTAGTTCAAGTAGTCCTCGGGGACTTATTCACAGAGCTATCCAGTGCCCCTCGTCTTCTGGAGTGTGGGCGACAAGGCCATGAAACGTCCGGAGATGATAAGGAAACATTCCCCCCCCCCCCATAGGATTTTGTGCATATTTACAAAATCTCTTGATTATTATGACTATTACAACAGTCCCAACACGATTTTCACTGCGAAAAAACCCAGAAAGTTTCAAGCTCCTTGTTTGGGTGGTGGATCCCGTTTCGCAACTACAGAGGAGCAATGGCAACACAGTCTTCAGTTTAGTTTAGTATTCAGCTCAAAAATGCTCAGAAATCAGATGTTTCTGTCCATGGATATCGTGCAGGATCTGAAGCAGCAATTCATTCCTTCCTTCTAACTTTCCTTCCTTCCTTCTTCTTTCCTTTCTTCCTTCCTTCCTCCCTTTCTTCCTCCTTTCCTTCCTCCCTTCCTTCTTTTCTTGAAGTTCCTTTCTCCTTCCTCCGTTCTAATATATATATATTATATATATATTAGAACGATATATATATATTAGAACGTTCTGGTCATGGACGATAGACAGTGAACTGCAATCCATCAACTAGGAGACCTTTTAAGACAGAGGTCAGGCGACCTGAAAACGAATGAGGACCAATTCATCACGAAGTTTCTACAGAACAAGGATGGAAATCACATGCGAATTAGCGATTGAAGCAATGGATGGCAGTTCTAGGTAAGGTTTATGGTATTACAGTTTTAAGGTAAATACCTAAATTGACATAATATAAGAGAAGAAGAGCCTCTATCCTCAGAGGCAGCCATAGGTATAAAGTGCCATTGATTTCATTTTCTTAACCTCGGCAGGTGAGGGAGGGTGCCCGGCTAACTCCCTGGCCGTCTGATATTCTCCCCGACAGTATACGACCAATCACTGTGCTCATTTTAGCTGAGTTGGCTATGGGGCGCAGAAATCGCGAAAAAATTTCTGCTCTGGCGAGGATTTGAACCACCGGCCTCTCAGTTGACAGTCGAACACGCTAACCACTAGTCTATCGCGCATGCTCCATGAAATACAGGCCCAAGGGCATCCACCAACAAAGACAGTAGAACTTCGTAATGGTAATCTTAAACTACAGATTTCTAATTTGCAATTTGAAGCTGCCTCATTATAGGTCAGCTTCTGGACTAAAACCGAGTATAGTATGCTATAGTTGCATTAATGAATTTTCAGGGGAACGATCGTTGACGGAATCGATGGTCGATACAGGAACGAATGTTCCGTCGATGGCCATTGTGCCGTGATAGCGTTCGCAGATATATCAGAAATTTACATTGCGCCACTTTATGGACATACTTCGATAGGGAGTGGTGGATAGATGCCGTGGTGGATAGATACCGTGTTAGTATTGATGCGTAATTCCAATCATCTATCGGAACAAAATGAACAGAATGAGGGATGTGAAGAATTACTGGAGATAATGATGTTTTTTCCTCATTTAGTTCGCTTGCTATCTACCCCCTTCCTTACTCTTCTGCTTTCTTCTGCTCCATCTCTTCTCTGTGTACTTAATCTAACTGAAAGCATTCGACTGCAAACTCAGCCGAGACCAATATCCCTGAAGGCATAATCAGTCAAGATGCGGACGCAGCCACCTTCAGGCTCAGCAACCGGAGAACTCTGTCTCTCCGTGTGCAATTTATCGCTTTGTGCAATCTATTCAGGCGTATTGGGATCTTAATATAACGCCCTTTACCATCAACCTACAGCCTTTTACAAGCGTTTTTGGCGGATGTGAAAGGTGCAAGCTTGTATTCACACCGAAAATAGAAGGTTTGTGTAATGAAGTAGGAATAAATATCGCAGTTTGTGCAACTGAAAGATCACGCAATTGCTTAGAAGAGTTGGAGATGAGTCTGATATTTGACAGGCAACACAGGGTGAAAGAGACATTTAATCACTAAGGACTGAGAGAGATCGAACTGTTTCTCGAATTGTTAGCTGTTGATGTAGGCAAGATTTACTCATTTATAACAATGTTACTTTTCTTGCCTTCGTACCATATTTCCACCGTGCTTCCACTGTTTCCTTCTGTACCACATTCCCATTTCTTCGTAAATTTGGCGTAAGTCCACAACTCATTCATTCGTTTTTTTTCATTCGTTCATTCCTTATCCATTCATTCGCGCCATTCATGTAGCGCCTCGTGGAACCACCAGCTTAGCAGCACCCTCGGTTCTAGCAGAGTCCAGCCATTGGAGACAGTTTTCATGGTTTGATTAAAATCATTAAATGCACACACAGCCTTCAAGAACGGACACAGATCTGGAGGAAGACTATTGCAAGTTTGCAAGTATAGATGATCCAAACACCGAGAAGGCATGACGTTGCGAGGCGAATACGATATAGATTACAGCAAATTTACCACATGTTATGAAACGAATAGATTTGAGTTAAGCAAAGTTTGCAAACCCTTGGACAGAACCTGTGCAAGTATAAAAGGCATGCAGATTATTCCCCTTCTTACGCCAAATCATCAGATCAGTGCCACGTGGTATCGCCCTGTCCTCTCTGATATGAACTGCGAAGTTTGAACTCGACAATTTCTTCCACAGCGGAAAGGTTTCGATAACAGAGGCGCAGTTACGCCTGAAGGAATGACAGACATTTTCAACATACGTAGCTCGGAAGAATTGCGACTCAAATGCTGTCAGTAGTGGGAAAATTCCATCAACACTTCTGACACTCTCACTTGGACATGTATGTATGTATTTATGTATGTATGTATGTATGTATGTATGCATGTATGTATGTATGTATGTATGTATGTATGTATGTATGTATGTATGTATGCATGCATGCATGCATGCATGCATGCATGCATGCATGTATGTATGTATGTATGTATGTATGTATGTATGTATGTATGTATGCATGCATGCATGCATGCATGCATGCATGCATGTATGTATGTATGTATGTATGTATGTATGCATGCATGCATGCATGCATGCATGCATGCATGTATGTATGTATGTATGTATGTATGTATGTATGTACAGTATGTATGTATGTATGTATGTATGTATGTATGTATGTATGTATGTACAGTATGTATGTATGTATGTATGTATGTATGTATGTATGTATGTATGTATGTATGTATGTACAGTATGTATGTATGTATGTATGTATGTATGTATGTATGTATGTATGTATGTATGTATGTATGTATGTATGTATGTATGTACAGTATGTATGTATGTATGTATGTATGTATGTATGTATGTATGTATGTATGTATGTATGTATGTATGTATGTACAGTATGTATGTATGTATGTATGTATGTATGTATGTATGTATGTATGTATGTATGTATGTATGTATGTATGTATGTATGTATGTATGTATGTACAGTATGTATGTATGTATGTATGTATGTATGTATGTATGTATGTATGTATGTATGTATGTATGTATGTATGTATGTATGTACAGTATGTATGTATGTATGTATGTATGTATGTATGTATGTATGTATGTATGTATGTATGTATGTATGTATGTATGTATGTATGTATGTATGTATGTATGTATGTATGTATGTATGTATGTACAGTATGTATGTATGTATGTATGTATGTATGTATGTATGTATGTATGTATGTATGTATGTATGTACATGAATGCATACTACAGTATAGTAGACCTACCTAATTTTGATACACATACGGCTGTTACCAAAACACGTAAATAAACCAGTACTAAAACACAGAAAATGCTAACCCACATGTAACGCCTGTGTTTCTATGCACGTTGTTTAGTTACTAAATGTTCTGTTTTGATGGCCAATGAAAATGAACAACCGCCTAAAATGCAGTTTTCCATATAGCCTACTCGCCCTGATGGTATATGAACCATGTGCATTTCTCTTCCTATCCTCCCTCTGAAGATTCAATGCTCCAGCTATAGTAAGAAATCATGATATCCTGTTTATTTCCTGCTCCTGTGGATGCTTCTTGATAGACACTGTTAGGCAGTCCTGGTAGGGGGCCCTATGTCTTTCCGTCGTAGCCACTGCACGGCATTTCACCAGCTACCAGGGGCGTCTACACCATAGAAACCTTGGAGCAAATGCTCCATCCAAGAAATGGGGGAGATCTGTCAGTGTGTGTGCCACCATGTTAGGGGGAAGGAACGGCGAGGGGGAAGAAGAGGGGAAAAGGAACGTTGCTCCAATGACTTAGGGGGGATAGACGCCCCTGCCAGCTACGTGACTGCTTTATGGCAAGACGTGAATTGCCATTCACACAAGGGGCTCATAGGGATTCGGATATAAGACACACCGATGAAAAGCCGGTGAGTTCAAAGTATATTATAGCTGCAGGCCGAATACAACAGTTGTGCTAATAAACGACGCTATAAACATTGCGACGGCCATTCTTCACACGCCAAGGTTGATATACAAGTGGTGCATATTTCGGCTCGAAACTCCGCTACTCTGCAGCGACAAAACTATGTATATATAGATATAATATATATATATATAAATATATATATATATATATATATATATATATATATATATATATATATATATATATATATATATATAGTGTAGCTAACATAGATACCTATATATTTATGTGTGAGATTGTACGATTGTACTTCTAATTGAATTGATCTCACAAGCGCGAAAATAAAACACGCCTTCCAACGCAGCTGCCTGGCGCTCTGCTGCACCACAAGTTTCTGACGTTTCTCGTTAACTCACATGCTCCTTACCCGGACTTTATGGAGCTGACGAGACTAAAATTACGCGGAACAATGTCGTCGACGACGACGCGGCGCTTACCCTGCTTTGGTTGCTGCTCCTTATTATTATTATTGGATGTATTGGCTCCTGTCGGATGACCTCGGTGCCGAAGAAGATTAATCTTTTATGCCAGCGCTGCTCTATGAGCCGGACCCAACCGGACACGACTGGACACGACCGGACCGGAATGGACTCGGCGCGTATGCAGTTCATTGTCACACCTCTTCTCGATAATACCAGACTGTAATTTGATCGATCGACTCTTGGATAAATGTCTACTAGCGGCAGACACAACAGTGTTGACAGGACAGTCGTTGACTGAGTTCCTGTGACGGTGGCGCACAAGGATAATACAATACAATGCAATACAACTGTTACCATTGCACTCCTTCCAAAGTTCAGAAGTGCACACGGTCATACGACAAAAACATAGATAGCGCTGGGTCGCTGCGCAGTGGTTTGAGGTAGATTCGAACCTGCGACCCTCCGGTTACAAGGCACGGAACATACCGCTACACCACCGCATCCCCTAGATTGGATTGGAAACGACACAATTTACAATAAGTATCTAAACATGTAAGTTGGCCTATATTCTTTATTATACCAGTTGCGCACTCTCACTGTGGTGTACATACATGAGTAATTAGTTTCTACTGTGTCATCCTTTAATGATAGATAATCAGTTGACGCCGTCTGACAATGGAATGCCGTCTATTCTCAGCAAAAGACAATGTCCTTTAAAAATTCTGAACACGTCATACAAAGCAAGATGTAGCTGCTGCCCTCTGGTGATAAGGCAGCTAATTCTGGCGCGAAAATGACCCATGATGTATGTGACTCACGCCACCATCTCATGCTGTAGTAGCAAAGTGGGGGTTTGGTGACTGTGTGGTGTTTCAAACCCCATCAGTCAGGAGTTGGACAGTTCCCATCAATCCTGCTGCTGAGGCCAACGAGGCATCGTAGAACAAATCACTCAGCGGGAGACACTGCTATCACTTAAGCATGGCGCTGCATCATGAGGTTGGCAGTCATGCACGGCATCAACCTTAAAACCGACTTCCTTCAACTCGGCTAAAACTGAATTCATTCGCGTAGGCCTGTGCGATCAACTTAAGAAAATCCCAGATCCATCTATTTCTCTCAACCTTGACTCTACATTCACCAACACATTCACTGCAAACTCTCCTCTCCGCAACTGAGGTGTGATTTTTTTATCACATCACCCATCTCTCCCGCTCTTGCTTCATGCACATCCGTGACCTTCGCAGAATTCGCCCTATGCTAGACTTCAAGACTGCATTCACAATCGCTACTTTTATAGTCCACGCAAAAATATATTGCTGCAATGCACTCTTCTGAAACATAGACATCACCCAAATAAACCGCCTCCAAGTCATTCAAAATGCACTCGCCGTGCCGTGGATAAAACCCCTAAGCACCACCACATCACTCCTTTCCTCAAATTTCTCCAATGGCTTAAAATACTCGAACGAATAGAATACAAAGTCATATCGCTCACCTGCAATACACTCCAATCCTCCCAGCCCTCCTATCTCCGACAGCTGTTCACGGTCCAACCACTCCGCTCAACCCGCTCCTCTTCTGCCCTAGCACTACTCCGCCCTTCACCTCATCACTAAAATTTGCGAATCGCTCCACAGCTATGTCCCACCCCTCTGGAACGAACTCCCACCAGTACTGCGAGAAATATCAGATCCATCTTACGAATCCACCAAAATCTCACCTCTAGCTATCTCTCCACAGGTCTTTCACTCAAACTGAAAACTCTGCTCTTTCACAAATCCTATCCCTAGTCTTCCTCTTCTCCTCACCTCCCTCGCCGCTTCAACCCTAAACACCACCCACCTTAGCCGTCTGCCTGATTGACTCTTCGGATCTTGACCTAGAACCGAATACACCCCTTCGCCCGCCTATCGATTATGATTTGACTGAGCTCCTGTAAATAAGCTGGTTCCCGCGACTTCGCTTTTCTGGGCGCTGTGGAAATCTCGAGATTACGATTGCATGGCATCAACTGTCATGTACGTCGCGTCAGCCATGAGACCACACACCAAGTATGACGCACCAACCCTCGCCAACGCCCTACGCACAACGCGAACACTCCGAAATTGGCATGGTCCGAAGCTTGCATCCTGGGTTGACCACACAGTCGTGGACCAGTGACCGCACCTGGCCGAGGTGTTCAGTCTGAAGTCATCTACTAAAATTGTTGACCCTGTGTATTTGTTAGATATCTGTACATAAAGTGCGATTAGCAATTGGTTAATAAAGAATACACTTACTTTCTTACTAAATCTTTCATTCTGTCGGTAGCCAATTACCATCCAGTATATTCCAGAGGTTGGCTATCATGTTTTAGTAGTGGATTATTATGATTAGTCGGTCATGCTGCTGATAGTTTCACCGAACTGGTGCTATGTAAATGTGCGTCGACATTACACGACGCTACTTTAGTGTTTGGCTTCTAAGAGTGTAAGTCATATAAATTCCTTGGTCATAGAACCTCATTCTTTCAAGAATCCAGTTAAACGTAAAAACTGATAGTAGGGGAGAGTGGGACAAATTGGAAACTTCAAAATTTCACGCATCAAATTAAATAATTAAATAAGAAACAGTTGGACGAAACAATAAAGATTTGTTTTCTTATGAATTAGTTTGCAAGTATGTATGTATGTATGTATGTATGTATGTATGTATGTATGTATGTATGTATGTATGTATGTATGTATGTATGTATGTATGTATGTATGTATGTATGTATGTATGTATGTATGTATGTATGTATGTATGTATGTATGTATGTATATATATGTGTATATATATATATATATATATAGATTTAGAATGAAACATTTAGTAGGAAAGTAAGTAAGTGTATTCTTTATTAACCAATTGCTAATCGCACTGTGTGTACAGACATCTAACAAACACAGTTAACAGGGTCAACAATTTGGTATGGTATTTATTTGCATCGATCTTCTGAATGAAACATTTAGTAAGAAAGTAAGTAAGTGTATTCTTTATTAACCATTCAGAAGATCGATGCAAATAAATACCATATTGCCCTCTTGAGGAATGGCTCTCAGAATGGACACTTTGTCGAACTGACGCGCAAATGGCTGGGCGTTGTAAATAGTAAGGGACTTGAATAATAAGTCGACGGCAGTGATAGCCCGACCAACAGCTGTTGGGTAACACGACTCAAAGAGGATCTGAAGTTCTCAAAATTTATCCTTAATAAGAAATTTCGCCCGAAGCTGCGAAGACAAGCACTGATTTATCCACCAACCGCTGAGATTTATAAGACTGGCTTATTGGTAGTGAGTTTAACTGGTACAGCATATTTTTATGGTCTCGCTCTCGAACCTCTCAAAGGCGCTTTATGCAGCCAAATGCAGAAGATTCCACTAGTTGCCTTTAGCATAATCTGGGCTTAAAAAAGTGAGTGCGTCCAATAATTTGCGATGGAAAATACAATGGGTATTGTTTAACAGATGTAATTCGACACAATGTCTAATTAAACCGAAGACTAACATTTCTGCAACCAGTTTAATTTCTTGTTCCAGCAGACACCAGTGCGCAAGTAGCCTGTCAAACGTGGCTTCACATCACCAATATAATAACCGATGTCCCGTTTGTCTGTCAGCGTAACTTTGGGCTACAGGCTAAAGCGTGCGAAGCCCACCCGCTCCCCGCCAGTTCCCTGCACCCGGGAGTAACCCGGCTTCTGCAAGCAGGTCCAGCTGACGGGTCCAGCTGATGAGTTCAGCTGAACTATCGACCTCTGGACAATGCGTATGCACGCAGAGGGCCAAAGGGTTAGCAGACAGAAGCAGCCGCATCTATACAAAGAAGGCCATATAGAAAGACAGACAGACAGACAGACAGACAGACAGACAGACAGACAGACAGACAGACAGACAGACAGACAGACAGACAGACAAAGAAACATATAGATAGTGAGGATAGTGAGGCTCATCCAGAGCCAGTCTTTGCACATGGGTCAGTTGTATGACTGACTGTTAAATGATCCTGTTGTTGTCTTTCAAACTAGTCGCTGTCTTTACAGTTTAATTGCTTGATTAAGTATTTAGTTTTAGCGTTTGATAGTAATACCGTGATTTTTCACGGGTTTCAGCTAATTAATTGTAAATCAATATCTGTAGGCTACTGATCTAGGGTGCACTGTAAGTTCACATTTATTTGTGTGAATATCACACCAACTTCAAGTTTTGTTTTGTGTGTTAAATTTTCCATTACACTCGTCTTCAAAAATTGAACAAAACAGTTAACAGATGGCGTAAGGTAGGGGGCCTAGTAACTGTAATCAGACAATCAACCGTGACTTCACATTAGCCATAAAATGCACTCAACTTGAGCGCACCATATGTTCTTGTGTGTGTGTGTGTGTGTGTGTGTGTGTGTGTGTGTGTGTGTGTGTGTGTGTGTGTGTGTGTGTGTGTGTGTGTGTGCGTGCGTGTGTGTGTGTGTGTGCGTGTGCACGTGTGCGCGTGTGCGTTCGTGTGTGTGTGGCCAAATCCGGCCCGTGACGAGTCGTCATGTCGCCCGCTATGTCCAACAGGAAATGCGACTCTAGAGTAGACTATTTAAGAGTCGGCACGGACATTAAGTCTGCAGTGACTTGCGCACTGTGGATTCATAGTACGCTACTTCTATATTACTACAATACTGATGCATAGCTAACAGCACTGTAGTAATATAGAAGTACTATGAGTGCCCTTTCTCCATGCTTGCTTTTATATGTGTTTTACTGCACACGTCATCTTCATAAAATTTGGCATGCTTTCATCTGAACTAAGCCGAGTCGTCACACTTGTTTGGCCTCTAAGGGTTTAAGAAATCGTTTAGTGACCCTTGGTTGAAAAAGGTTGGGCACCACTGCTCTAGACCATACACTTTGGGTGTACACTAAATACGCGTGGCAGTTAAGTATGACCAACATCCTAACTCATTATTTTCGTCTAATTGTGTGTTCGTGTATATATATATATAGGCCTATATATATAATATACACACAAATATATATATATATATATAACTTTTGGCTCAGATTTTAGGATATTTAAAACCAGTACGGAAATTTTTGCCATATTCTCACCATATTGAGTGATGGCGTCTGAAACATCACAAAGTCATCAAACCTCACTTTGCTCATGTTACATATGCAGAAAACAATTGATCGAATACAATACACAATTTATGCGTTATAGTCGTCTTTCTGCGCACAAATACATAGATCCTATAGATCTATAAATGCACATACTCATACTATCACATGTAAAGTGCTTGTTCCTAACCGTAGAGTTGTGTTTCGTTCTGCAGTTGGTGTGCTTTGTTACCTACGTTGACTAGTTCATCCGAGGGCAGAGGCAGTGAAGCGTGACTCTCTACTGAAAGCGCATTCCTACACAGATAGTATGTAATTTGATAAAGTTGGTCAAGAATCAGTATGTGTCTGGACAGAAAGACAGTCAAGCAGCATTTGAGTAGAGTTATCACAATGGAATTACTAAGATAATCTGCTAGATAGAATTCTTGAGCTACAGAAGTTGTGTGCATGTCAAAAAGAGTACACTTTTAGCAATCGAAGTTAGACAGAAACGGCTAAGACACTAAGGCAGAACTTAAGGAAGTACCACAGTGTTTATAGATTGACATAACACGCACATACATAAATATACACAAATGGCTTACATGTGTGCATCAATATAGTTTGATGTGCCGGATGCTTCCTTGGCAGACTCTATCCATTGGCTTTATCGCTTCGACATTAAGCAAAGTATATTCACTTCGGTAAGTGACTTGGGAACTTATCACCGACGATTGTGGTTTAAAAGGAGCCGACTTTATATCTTTTGGATACTAAAAGAACTATCTTGAAGGGATATTAGATCAGACCATTGTGCTGTGCATCACCGCGCAATCTTACCCCAGAATGCGTTGCTGTATAGAGAAACTGCTTGAGCACTGTAAACACATTCATTCTCTTTACGCTTTAGACAGGTTATAACCTGTCGGCACTAAATAATTCACACAGTTGGTCACTGGCCTTAATTGCGCTAGAAAATTACCTCTCCCCTCCCTCTCTCTTTTATGCGAGATGTGCACACCCGACGATAGATTTCTTTAAAACTGAGCGTCAAACTAATCTGTATCTAAACAACTTTGATGCCTTTTCGGACGATAACAGAGAATTATCCTCAAGGCGCTACATAAATAAATCACCAACTTGGTCATTTTCTGTTGACAAGTCCTGCGCTCTTCTTAGACACATGAGATACATGCATAGAGGCGTAAACGCGCACGCACAGAGTTATGTATGTATATGTCATGTACGCACAGATCTACACCTTCGTGCAATAAGTAAAGATGAATTTGTAGATGTAATATGGTCCATATAATAGGAGTATATACAAGTGTCAGAGAGATAGATTGCTGCTATATAAGCAATGCAAACTAGTTAATAGTTATATATATTAGGGTGTAATGTAGACCAATGCAATGCAGAATGGGGAACAAGGTGACCGAATAACCCAGAGTTCGGATGCACTTACTCAGAGGATCCAGAGATGCCATGGATGACCCACAGTCAGGAAGTAGACTTCAGAACTAGCAAACAAGGACGAAGGCAGACAAAGACATGTATATAGACATACGGACAGAGGACAGTAGGTACACACAGATACTCACACATAGACAGATACAGAGACGTACGGAGACACATGGAAGAGGGTAACCAAGCATCCTAGAGGAGCATGTTCTAAGTTTAGTTTGCTGCGGACATTTCCTGGCCAGACGCTAGAAGCTGAAGGAGATGCAGCTTGCTAGGTGAGCTATGCCAATGGGAAGCCAGTAGCAAGCACAGGCATGGGCGGTATCCTAGCCTGAGGTGATTTCCAGATACTCTTAAGGACATGGAAATGGATACCAATGCTTGGGATAGGCTGGCTAGTAGTTTGAGCTAGCACTGATAGCCTAGACTGGAGAGTGGATGAAGTGACCACGGAGGATGGGAGATAGCCGGGCCGGAGAGAGAAGAAGGATTGCGAGAGAAGTTCGGGATAATTGGGTTCTCGCGGTAGGATGCTCTCGAGCAATACAACATTCTGGGCGAGAATGGACTCAGACAGACGTTGTAGAATCATGTCTAATACTAAGCAGAAACTACCTCAGTTGTCTCGTGTAGAATAGACACTTAATTCGTTGTAAGCTACGTCGTAATAGTTTCTGTAGTATAACTCGATGACTCCGTACGCATTCGAAAGAGCATAGGCTATACGTTGAAGTGACAGTCTTGAAGACAATGACAATAAACGAGAAAAGGAACATTCGTGTCCAGTGTTCGTCGTCAGTCACAACTAGACGACAATGAACTATGCGATACAAGCATAATTATTATACGTGACAAGCTTGAAACAGTCGACGCGAACCAATACTGGTGATACATCTCTTCGAAAGATAACTGCGGTCAAACAGATTTCTTTAGATGGCAGTAAAGTCCGGTGTGAATAGTCACAGCATACCGGTACGTGATTCAAGCTTGAAGAGAAATTGCTGTTGAAATTCTGCATTACTTGGTTATACACGATTAATCAATCAATTAATTGCACGATTAACCAATCAATTAATCAATCAATCTATCAATTAATCGATCAATCAAAGTCGATATTCGTTTAAGCATTTACGAGAAAGGGTACATGGAAAACTTATATAATATGACCTGTCTCTCGCAAAACAGTCCCAGAATAATTAGTATCAGTTAAAACGACACTGTTGCGGACTTTTATTCAGTGTAGAGTTGGCCTTGATCTACAGTATACCAGGGTGCATCTGCAAAGTCTTACGACCTCTCGTTATGTCGTTAATTAATGTCGTTATAAGAAGTGTATACGACAATAAGGGTCCCATCTCTTTCATCTGGCTTACTCACTGTACCAATCGTATTTCAACCTTCTCCAATTGATTAAGGATGTTGATTGTGATTTCAATTATTGAAGCGACCATCGATCGATGCCTTCGGCTTTATGATACGGTAGCCATAGAAGTTATTAAGTTATACTCTATTACAAGGGGTCACAGCGGGTCAACTGGCGCAGTGAATCAAACTGTTGGACCGATTCGTATGCACTAAGCCGGTCGACGACTACCGAACAGCCAATCGATCTCGCTTCCAATGTGTGGCGTAGCGTTAAGATAAGACACATAGTCGTTTCTCATCTTGTTACGTGCAATTAATTGACAAACAGTAAAGGAAAACAAGAGTATTTCAGAGTTCAACAAAAAATTATCTGCATGCGCTAGTATGGGTAATGGATATGGTGGCTGATTGCTTTTCACACTTGTAATTGATTTTTCGTAGTTGAGTCTACTTGCTTGTGGGCACGAAATTTGTGTTTGACGGTTAATTGCATAATACTACACTGTGCTCCGTTTAAAAATCATCTGAGGTTAATCTGTAGATTTCAGAAGGGTTTAAGGGCAATGTGACGCAATCTCATGCTGCCTAGTCAGCAAGTTTAAGCGCGATTTTGTTTTGGAGATTGGGTGATCATGCGCTTGCAGTTACTGGGTGTGCCTAGTTGACACGCAGTGATCACGTGCCTCGGCTGGCTGCCACGCATCAAATGCCTGCAGGCTTGGTATGACATCAGCTGGTACTATTTTCACGTGGGTACTCGCAAGGAAAAATGTCAGGTCTACGTTTTTTTGGAAAACCCACTCTTGCATAACAACTATAGATATAAAAACTGAAAGCTTGGAAAACCCACATTTATGCAACAGTGTTGAGCCATGGATCCGTTTAAACCAATCTGCTCTCGCAGATGCAGTGTTAGAAGAGCGCAAAATATTTCGTAGATAGTTTGCGTTTAAAGTATCGTTAATAGATTCGTGCGTACAGGTGACTTCATGCTAATTAATTACACGTAATAAAATGAAAGACTGCGTGCCATATCCCGAGTTACCACCAAGCTAATAGCCTAAAAGTCAGGCGAGTCGACAGTTCGAAGCCGGATAGATTTACATTTCGGAAGTCGTCGACCTATATATGTATACATAATACATATATACATGCAAACATGCATATAAATATATACATACATGAATGCATGGATGCATCCATGCATACATGCATGCATCCATGTATCCATGCATGATGCATATATGCATAATTATACAGACCGACACATATAGCCAGAAATACAGACAGAAAGACGGACAAACGGCTCTGAGGAACTCACGCACAGACATACAGGCAGACAGACAGCCATGCAGGCAGACGTATCGTCTGGAATTAAGTTGCTGACTGAAAGACCGCCCAGAGTCTTTCTACCCATCCGTCCTTGCCTCTTCCAATCCCTCCGTCCTTCCTTCCGTCTGTGCTCCCATCTTTACTTCGTTCATTGTTTCTCCCCTAGGACCGTCTCTCTTACCTTCGTTCTGTCCTTTCACCTGGTCATTCATATTGTATGTGATTGATTTTGCTTCAGGTAAATCAAGACGAGGTCCACGTGAATTCCAATTGCTGTAAGGGAATCATCGCTTTCGTCGGCAAAGGGGGAGCCGTTCGCATCCAAAAGGGCACCGTGACCTTGACCTCGTGTCGTTTCCATAACAACACGGCTCGTCTCTTGGGCGGCGCCGTCTTCGTCGACCGAGGCAGCTTCCTCTACGTGAACCAGGTCAGCTTCGAAAACTCCGTCGTCGATTTCCATTCGCTAGAGGGTGACCTCATCTACTCCAACGGCAACGTCTACATCAACGAAGCGAGGTTCATTACCGTAACGGCCAGTAACCACGTGGCTGTGGTCTGTCACAGCGGTGACCACTGGTCAATCGAAGTGGCCAGCGTCTTCATCCAATGTCCGGTCGGCTATCGGTTAAGGGTCACCAACTCTTCCGCTTACCAAGTGTCACAGATCGGACTGATGCGCTCCTACAGAATGGACCAGCTGTCCTACTTCTGCGAGTCCTGTCCCCGGAACAAGTACAGCCTTGACCACGGCTTTCTCAACTACAGCATCGTCGTCACGGCCGTATCCTACCACACGCTGCTCGTCAACGGACAGCGCCCGCAGCAGGACTTCTCAGGGTCCCACGAGCACCACGACATCGCCTGCCTCCAATGTCCCTACGGCGGTAAATGCCAGCAGGGCATCAGCGCACTCCCTAACTTCTGGGGCTACATCAGCAACCGACGCGTTCGGTTCCAGCGATGCCCCGGCCGGTACTGTTGCTCCTCATCCGAGTGCAAGGGTTTCAACAGATGCGCCCGCAATCGCGCAGGTACCCTGTGCGGGCACTGCGAGCCAGGGTATTCGGAAGCCTTGTTCTCACCCGACTGCGTTCTGGATACAGAGTGCGACCCAACCTGGCTGTTTCCGGTGATGCTGAGTTCTGGCGTTATCTACTTCCTGTTCCTGCTCTACCAGAAGGACATTCGATTTTTGATGTTTCAGAACAATGACGTCATACGAGAGTTCTACTGCTCGTGCAGGTGGCCGACGCGCAAACGACTCGTCAACAAGAACTGCGACCAGAAATGCTTTGAGAACAGTGCGCCAACTTTCGACAGGTCGACTGAACTACAGACGTTCGGGTTTCTTCCTCAAAGTGACTTCAGTGAGGCTGCAATCCGACTTAGCCTTGGGGAACAATATCAGACGAAAATCTCTGGAGGTCCGCCAAGCGATGAACCGGCCGATGTGTTACTCTGTTACGACGATGACACTCAGCCCTCCGTGGCCAGTAACTCGACGGTTGCCCTGCCCCCTGCGGTCGGTAACTCTACCCCTGGACCACCACCGACGGATTCCAGCGCGAGCTTCCTGATTATTGTCTTCTTCTACTTTCAAGATGCGCAGCTGCTCCACATCAACACGGCTCTTTCTTCGCGCGAGAATAAAGCGATTGCCATGTTCAAGGAAATCTTGTCCGGTCTCTTCAAGTTTCGCATCGAATTCTTCCAGTTCATCGACAAGATGTGCTTCCTGCAAGGGCTGAACGCCACCACGAAGTTGCTGATTCGAGCCCTGCTTGTTCCGTATGTGCTCCTTCAGTTTGGTCTTGTTTACCTCATCTACAGGTGGTGTTCCTGGAACAGAGGTGCCCGCGACACAAAATACAAAGCGTCTGCTCACAAGTCGTCAACGGCGGTGGCTGCCTCTCCTAATTTCGAGATATCTCTGACGACGGGCTTTGTACTGGCTCTGCTCTTTACCTACCAGAAGTTGGCGACTACCTCCCTGACGTTGCTCAACTGTGTTCCGGTCGGCGACAAGAGAGTTCTCTTTATAGACGGGAACATTGAGTGCTATCAGGTCTGGCAGTATCCGGTTATCGTCTATACGATGACCTGTATCGTTCCGTTTTGCCTGGTCCTTCTAATCGGCCCAGGTCTTCTCAAGGACGGCTTCGTATCCCTGACGCAGTTCTTTGTGGCGACTATCATTCCACTTCCGTTCCTCATCTACTGGCTCTGGATCCGGCTGATTTGGCGTCCAAAGCGTCCATCTCAAAACCCGGCACTCACCCCCGCGTCTCTGGCCATGCTCCAGATCCTCCAGGGACCCTTCAAGGACTCGGAGCTTCCGTTCCTCGGTCCGATCTGCGGCCAAGGAATCCTGATCGGCCGGCGACTCGTCCTCGTGCTCCTCTTCACCTTCGTCAACGACACTCTCATCCGCACGCTGTGCATGATGCTGCTCTGCTTCATCATTCTCCTCCATCACGCGCACGCCCTGCCCTACAAAGACCGCCGGGGCAACCTGGCGGGAACGGCGTCTGCAGCTGCTCTCGTCGTCGTCGTCGGAATCAACCTGGTTCGTGCGGCCTTCGAGGCGGCCGAGTACGTTCCCCACGGACCGAATGAGACGCTGATGAAGGTCTTCGATGAGATGGAGAATACGCTGATGCTCTGGGTCCCAGGGGCGGTCATGGGATTCGTCATTCTATCACTCTGCGTCAAAGTGGTTCTGCTGACGATCAAGAACATTTCGATTTATTGTGGAGGAAAAAGAGGAACAGCAAGAACCGCAGGAGCGGCATGAGGAACAAGATGAGGATTGCCAAGGAAGAAAAGAATAGGAGGAAGGAAAAGAACAGATAGAGATGTAGAATGAAAGAATTTGATGGAATTGCTGGGAAAAGAGTTTAAAAGATAACAACGGGAAAAGGAAAGAAAGGGGAAATCAAATAAGATGAAGTGAAGAATGGAGAGGATACGAAAGTTTAAGGTTTAATGTAAATCGAATATGCGCCAACAGAACGAGAAGAATCTACCAACTGTAAAGTTTTGTTCTTAACCGTCGCATTACGTTCACTTGGTTTTAAAAATCGGAAACAGGAGTATAGACCGATAGCTCATCGCACGTTCGCGGCAATTTAAACACGTGTAATTATAATTGTAATTGTAATTACGACAATTTATATAGCATCGTTGGTAGCAAGCTACTTCTGGGATGTGGTAAGGTATACACACTCAATTTTACGCTCCTCATTCAGTAAGAAATAAGATGCGTTGCTCTGAGGAGGTTTCGACTGATAGGCACATTGACAACAGTTGGAGACAACCATATCTAACTAGATACAACGCTTGACAACAAATTGTACGATAGCCAGGATTCGAATCACGGCTGCAAAATGAAAGACCAAAGCGATCTTTACAGGTGATAGGTACAGGTGATAGGACAAAATAAACATGAATTAGACAAATCAGGAAATATACGGAGTGGATTAGACAGTTAATAGGACTAAAAGAAGAAAAAAGAGAAAAGGAATATTATTGGAGAAAATAAAGCGGAAGGGTATTGAAGTAACCAGAGCTGTAGGAATAAAACGGAATAAATAGGGAAGAATTGAATAGCCTACCGAAGGGCATCACTTTCTCCTAAGCAGTTAAGCATCGTTATTATTGCACTTGTTATTATTATTATTATTATTATTATTATTATTATTATTATTATTATTATTATTATTATTATTATTATTATTATTATTATTATTATTATTATTGTTATTATTATTATCATCATCATCATCATCATCATCATCATCATCATCATCATCATCATCATCATCATCATCATCATCATCATCATCATCATCATCATCATCATCATCGTCATCATTATTATTATTCACCCGAGGTATTTTTTATACCTCAGGGTTCCAAAAATGTTCGGTAACTTCTAGTCTATACCATTGGCATATGCCCAATTGGGGCATATACCCATTGGCATATGCCCAAAGCAACAATTATCTAAACTTGATTTCATACTTCTGTCAGCTCACTTCCCGACCTTCTCATACTCTACGAATGTCCGTGATCTGGGAGTCACCTTAGACAGTTCATTAACCTTTGCTTCTCACCTCTCCTTACTTACTCGCACTTGCTACTACCACTTGAGAAGACTGCGAGCTATTCGTCGATCCGTCTCTCCTGCAGTTTTCACTACCATTATCCATGCATTTATCTGTTGCCGCATTGATTATTGCAACTCTTTACTGGTAGGCCTTCCGAAAGTGCGTCTTTCTGCCCTTCAATCGGTACTTAACGCAGCTGCTCGCCTTATTGCTCATCGTTCTCGGTTCTCCTCCATCTCTACTTACATGACTGATGTCTTGTATTGGCTTCCTATCTCCGCTCGTATCCACTTCAAAATCGTAGCTCTTGTCTCTAAGGCACAGCAGGGCTTAGCTCCAGCATACCTTTGTGACCTGATGCGCAAACCTCTCTCAGCTTCTTCTCATCGACCCCTACGTTCTCTGAATCGGCTTGATCTATTCGTTCCCCGGGTGAGGTCTGCCCTGGCTCAGTCCCGCTCTTTCGCTGTCGTGGGTCCACCCCTATGGAACTCCCTTCCCTTGGTACTGCGTGGGACCCTACTTACTAAGTTCTCTCTCTCTGTTGTTCATCGTTTAAAGTCATTTCTGTTTCCGCGAGGCTCACATGCTGACAGCGCCTCTGAATAGTTCACACTGTGAGAGGCGCTTTATAAATTCTCAGATACCATACCATACCATATATTATAAACCTATACCTAGTTACGTGTAATATATTTATCATGTAGTAGGCCTAGGTACATTAAATATATAATATGTTATTGCATTCCTCGTGTAGTACACTATGAGGTTTTCAGTAGAATTGTAGGTGAAGATTTCATTTTCAGGAGATATGACTTTCAAAATGTATATTGATCGTTCCTGTTTCTATATGTATAATTTTTTATAATGTATATGTATATGGATTGGATCCAATAGTGTAACATCTTATGCCATCTATAGGACGTTTATAGGAAGAATTTCTGTCCAAGCCTCAATGTCGGAATGAAGTTTTAGCTCTCTCAACATAGACACATAGGTCCTACATATATAATAATTATATATATATATAATAATTATATATATGTGTTTGTGTGTGTTTGTACATTATTATATCATGCAGCTGCATATAAGTTCAATGAAGACGATAAGAATTTTTTCGTGACGTTTATATGCGACTGTTACTCGTAGGTCCTATAAAAATTATTATAATTTCTGAACTCTTCGTCTTCTTCCTGCATAATCTTTCTATTTTCCTTCTTCCTTCTTTAGTTCTTCCTGCTTACGTCGTTCCTCCAACATCGATCTGTATTTTTGCTGTCTTCTCCTTTCGGTTATTTCGGGGAACGAATAGACCAATGCCAATCTAGGGCTGTACAGATCAGATTTCCATCTTCTGTCATGAATCAGAGCCCAGGTGCACTTCATAAGCTCGCTTATGCTTGAAACCTTTCGGTGAAGAGAATAATCCGGAAAGAGAGGAAAATTGCAGATGCGTCTTCGGCGATTTCGTAGAGGGATAGGGCCTACTCCAAGTTGCTTCATATGCATAACGTCCTAGAATCTAAAGTGGACCAAAGTCGCCAGGATGATCGGATTCAGTTCCTTGAAGTGGAGACGGCATCATCTTTAGCGGCTCTTTCGGGAAGCCTTGGCAGTTTAAACCACAACAGTGTGTCTGCTGTCATGAGGTAGGCCTATGTGATGATGGCCGAAATAAATAAACAACGGTCGAATATATGGCGCACAATGTGTGTGACAACATTAGTGAAGCCAAAATAATCTCATGTACGTGTCCCTATACGGACAGACATGGAGAATCTCATTTCGTTTTCTTCGGCTTTTGAGCCAGCAGTGAATGAGAGCAAAGGTTATTGCCGTTTACTTCCCAACACTGGCCAGGTTAGCTTCATTGGATAGAAGCTAGACGGCACTCCCATTTAACTACGAAGAAGAAGAACAATCCCTTAGCACTTTAACGACCAGCTGCATTGGTTTCCCATTCGTTTTTAGTACACTTTTGTCGCTGAAGGGTTGACTAGCCTGACAGACAGCTATGGGTATGAAGTGATAGCGACTTCTGTTTTATTAGCCTCGGTATGAAAGGGTGGGTGGCCAATCCTCTTACTCGCCATCTTGTCTTGCCACCGACAGTGGAGGGTCAGTGTATTCATTTTGGCTGGGTTGGCAGTACAGATTATGCAGGTGCAGCGGAAATGTCGAAATAAGTTTTTGCCCCAGGGTTTGAACCCCCGGCCTCACCGTTGAAAGCTCAGCACGCTAACCACTATACTTTCGCGCACCCTAAATTTAACTAAAGCCAGTACTAATGCTTGCTGCTTGGTGAGTTGTAAAATAGGCAATTGTATTTAAGAGTCATGGCAAAGAACTTACCCAGAGTCGTTAAACGGAGTCGAATCCGCGACAGTTCGGGCATAGACCAAGCACATTAACCGTATCACATAGGGCATATTAATCATGTCGCAGTACTCTATAAATTTTTAAAGGGTTTCTTAAAAGCTAAGCGCAGGGCACCGATTTATTTGCAAACGCACATTCCCTTTTCTTAGCCAGCTAACTTACCTCCCCCTCTGTTCCTTTTTCGCCTTTTCTTTCTCCTGCTTTCCTACACCACATCTTCCTCTTTTCCTCTTTCTGTCTCTTTCCCTCTTTTCATCTCAGCTGTTTTATTTCTTTCTTTGAAAATATCTTCATTCGGCTAATCCCGCGCAATTGACTCATCTGTGTCTTTGTTGAGCCGTTGAGTTCACCGTCTGTATTTCCTGATTTAAACTAAAAAGAAGAATTAATTTCAGCAAGAATAGAAGCACTGATATTGAAAACGCGAGCGATTGATAAAAAGGTAAAAAAAAGCAAACAGGCGGCTTAAGGAAATAGAAGTCAGGAGGTGGCGAAAAGCGTAAGGGGTTTGCCGTTTTGTGATGACATCATGCTGTGGTGGGACAAATGTATACGCATGCGCCTAGGCATTAATATAGCGCCTTAAGTTCCAAATTGACCATTCTGAATGGAGTTTAGATCCAAAAGTGCATCCTAGTTCGCATACTGAAACAGCTGTAGGCTACAGAGACAACGCTGGGCTTCGACACTGCAGAGCCTCACTTGCCTTAGACGTCGAGGGTCATCAGATCTGACTAAGCCACCATCGGTATGAGAACCGACATTGACCAGCACGTGCCTATAGAGGCGCAAGGGACGTGCGCTCTGACCAATGTAATTATCTGGGCCAGTATTTTGAGGTTGTAGGCCTACCGTTGTTGCACGCGCCTTGAAGACTGTAGATTAGGCCTAATAATGAAGGCTGATTATGCTTAATTATATGTATGCGGGTTGTATAAATTTATGTATTTATGTACGTATGTATGTATGCATTTATGCTACGCGTGCATATATATATGTATATAATATGTATATATGTATATAAATATTTCAAAAGCATGTGTGTATAGACTGCTTCTGTAATGCTGCCCATGCTTTCAACCAGAAAGCCGCAAGCTCCCCATGTCCACGCCTGAGCTAAACGGGATCAGACGGTTCCTTTAGTCTGCAGAACGTACAGCGATTAGTTGACGCGATACACTGGCAGTCTGGTACACTCGAGCAGTCTTACTCTGAACTTACAGTGCAGGTTCATAACGTTCATTACTGTTTTGACTACACTGTAGGCTGTAGCCTAATTCTATCCTCATCCGCAGGGCGGCAGGGGCATCTATCCCCCCGAAGTCATTGGAGTACCTTCCCCTTCCATCCCTCCTCTTCCCCTTACCCCTTCCTCCCCCCAATAATGATGGCACATACACTGATAAATCTCTCCCCCCTATTTTTTAGATGGAGCATTTGATCCAAGGCTTCTATGGAATAGACGCCCTCTGCTCATCCGGGCAGCGTTCTTCGCATGACAGTTTAATAAACCGGTTGGTCACAATTCGTGCGGCGCAGTTAAGGACTGACTGTGGCCACCGCCAAACGTTATATTTTCTTTATACGGTAACTTTATGAGCTGCTCTAAGGATGAGACACAAATGGATCCATAAAAGCTCAGCCAGGATAATCCATATATATACAATGCTCAACACGTCCAAGTAGTCAATAATATTATGACAACCGACCAGATAATTATTATCTGAGGTCTAGTGTAAGATTGATTTATAAAATATGCAGAAGATCTTTTGCTCGATGGTAAACTGCAAATGACATCTAACCGCGTCTTCCTTATAAGTACGTAATTTCGTTAGGACGCCTTCTGACGATTATCTCTCAGTCGGCAATAACTCGTTGGACGACAGAGGTCGCTCTATATTCGCCAGAGGGCCTAGTGTTATTCTTTCACGCGCCAACGCCCTCTAAGACGAAGATATCCGACGCCAGTCATCCGTGACCTAAAGCAGTTCGTTTAAGTCCGATGAAAATAGTTGCAGTGAAGATGTCCAACGCTATGAATTATGAATTTGATCATGAACCTGAACGACGAGGAAGAGAGTAGACGGAGTAAGGAGCAGAGGCGGCGATCTTGTTTGATATGTGGGGGGGGGGACACTTTTGAACTTATCTGGTCAGAAAAGAGGTCAAAAATTGTTCACGCTCACGCAGTGTTTAATCTAGACGTCTTTGGGGGGGGGGATTCCCCCAGGATTGAAGTTCCCCCCAGAGCTCAGCAATATTGTAAGGCAGAGACCTTTTTGGGGGGAAATTCCCCCCAGAAACCTTGTTTCCCCCCCCCAGAACAGAGGGACTAGATTAAACACTGACGCTCACGCGCGAAAACAATTTTTTTTCTTTTTGGTGTTTCTTCAAAATTCGGGAGACAACTGTATTCCGTGTTCCCCCTCCACTGTTAAAGGTGGGGTCTTGTCCCCCTCGACCCCCGGGATCGCCGCCTCTGGTAAGGAGGGTTTCTGTGGAGAGGATTGAAAACGGATAGAAAAGATCCGGAGGCAAGCCTATGCGGATATATGCGGATATATCAGTAGCCATGGGCGGCGATCCCGGGTAGAGGGGCTGAGGGGGTCAAGACCCCCACCTTTAAGAGTGGGGGTGACACACCATACATCTGCCCTCCTCATATTTTGAAGAAACACCAAAAAAGGTAAACAGTTTTTTTACATGCGAAGAAATTGTTGGACCTCTTTTTTAACCAGATCAGAGCAAAACTCTTTTTTACCAGATCAGTTCTAAATTGTCCCCCTCCCACCTGTCAAACAAGATCGCCGCCTGTGTCAGTAGCTCTAAGCAAGAGGAAGGTTGTACGAAGAGCATTAATTTTAAGATTAACATGAAAGGAGCATGCCCTGCATCGTTGTACCAATTTCTTTTCCACTTTCGTTTTTCACATGGAGACCATCTGTGGGAAGGCACAATAGTAAAATATTGATTGGCATTGTTTAAAAAGTAGGGGTACGGTACCCCCTCGTCCAAAAAGTGGGGGTAAGGGTACCCCCACAAATTACACCTATTTATTTATGGCGTATGAACTGTGAAGCCTTCAAGTGCAAGACTAGATCTGTAAAACCAGTACGCATGGGCGGAGTTTGGTTTTAGTTCATGGGGGGCTAAAGCATACCTTAACCTCCCCTCCCCTTGAAAACAGAGGGGTTTGGGGGCTCAAATCGCCCCCAATTGGGGGCTGGGGCAAAGCCCCAGCTGCCAAATGCATTTTGAGCATACTTGGTGCTAATTTCGGCCCTCTGATGAGAAGATTTGGAAGGAGTTTACTGCTTAAAAATACCCTTACCCACAATACCTTAAGTAATGACGCACGGCCAAGTCAGTGGGTTCATGGGGGGCTTAGCCCCCCTAGCCCCTGATAAACTCCGCCCATGCCAGTACGTTCAATTGATGTAGGACACCTTTGTTTTCGTGAGGCAGTACGATCAGGACCCACATTTGAAAATATTAAAATGAAGATGGTCGAAATGTTTTTCAGTTGACCTAATTACTCAGCCCTTGACCATAAATCATTCATTAACTAAATGCAAGAGAAGTTATTGCACTGGCTCTCATTCAAAAGAAAAAATCAGTTGAGATCTTCGTAATTCACCACATGACTTTAATTCCACAATGCCTGCTTACTTTTGCTGCACCACCTTCAACCTACAGTATCTTCTGAAGTCCATAATTCATCTGTACGCATCTGGCTATTTGTAAATTGCCATTTAACAATCTCATAAGGACGCTTGTATATTCAACATGTCTTCATAATTCCATCAAGTCTTCATAATTCCTTTTACTTTTAATTATACACATAAAGATTGCATAATCAATGAGTTTCTTCCAACAGATAGCATTGCAAATTATTTGGTATAAACATTCATAAAAAACAACTTGAAAACCTCCAATTATGACATGATCAGATCTCAATAGCAGAAACAGAAGTAAATAAGATTTACACAGTAATTGTTCACTACAAAACTTCACAACATCAACTGACCAGCTGAATAAAGTAACAGACTTCTTTTTCAAAAAATAACTTCACCAAAACTCTTCCAAATTTATCTGACTCAACAAGGTGCCATCTAAATACACGATTATTTTCAAAGCATCGAAGTGACTGTCTAGCAAATATTTCTTGGTGTGTAACAGCCAGTTATTCATCTACTATGAATTTATCTACTCCTAAAATAACAATCATGAAACTGTAGTAATTAGTCAGTCGGTCCTTCGCTGCCTCAAACATACATTCAAGAAGAATACTTACAATTGATTCAAGTTACACCATTAATATTAACTTATTCAGAATTATAATTGCACAAATTGTCGTTTGAATCACAATTATGATTACTGTAAGTACGATTACAATTTAAAAAAGTACAATACTATAACTCTTATTGTTTTCATTATTGCTACTACTACTTCCACTGCTATTCGTCTACCATTATTATTACAAAGTGGGCTTCTTAAAGTGAAGTCTTTAGAGACATGCCTTGTCATGCAGTGTGTACAACAGGCCAAGTGTAAAAAAGAGAAAATGCCGAGTCAGTCTTTAATGTATCCTGCAGTTCTTGTATGGTGCATTAACCAGTATGGTGTTAAACTTTCGGAGTATGTACTACGTAACACCAATTCATGTTAAGTGCGAATGGCATGCAAACTGGGAGAACATAAACAAGTCCACACTGAAACCTTCACGATTTAAAGAAGTACTAAAAGGTGCTATATAAATATTCAGATATATAGTGCCACATAAATATACTTATATTGTGAACACCACTAACATAACATAAAGGCATATTAAATGAATCACATAAATGGCCAAAACAAATGTCAACAATCACAAAGATAACGAGACGAAAAATGTATGACAAAAAATTTCTTGTGATAATTGCAGGATATGATGGAGTTTAATGAACTACCTTTCTGGACAAAAGCTTCATCTCAGCATGGTTTAAGTGTGCTGAGGAGAAAATTCAACCCGATGCATTGACATCAGAGTAGATGAGACCATTGACATTGGTCAGTCTAGGCAACACAAGACTGTTTGGATCTCGCTTACACAGTGCAGCATGAAGGCATGAAAAAGACAGAAAACGTTTGAGAAATATTCAGTGGTATCACTTCCGTGTTGCCTACATAGACAAAAGGCACAACGTGAATGTCCCCATGTCCAGTCCTAAATTGGTGGGTTCTATTTCAGTATGGGCAGCTGCACTAAACAAGGTCTGTCTTTGCCAGGACCTTTATCAGTTAGTCCTGAATTGCCAGAAAGAAGCAAGGTCAGTATGAGCAGATGTAAGCTCTCTTTCAAGACACCTAGCTTTCAAACACAACTAATAAAAATGAGTCAACTGTTTAACAGCCATAGCAGACTGTGCATGTCTCAGGACATTTAAATACATGTCTTTAAATAAGGTGCTGAATGATACAGATCGAGTTCATTCCACAAGTCCTAACGGAATTCGTCTTTGAGAGGTCGAGGTCATTCTAACAGATCTTTGATACAAACATCCTAGGTATCTGATATAACAAGAAACAATCATTTGGAATTTAAATGACAGGAAGTCCAATCTTTTCCTTGCTACTAGGTCATTCTCTGCATACGTAAAGAAATAAAGCTGGACAACCACTTGTACGATTGCAACAGCTCCAATAACTTATGTTACGGTTTTTGTTACTGTCGACAATCAAACAAAGTAGTAACATTCTACTTCAACAAAACAATTATGATCAATATTTCTGTAGTCAACTTGATATCTCTTGTGTGACTGCAAATCCAGAATTCTACATTTTGTGCAACATACTGATGCACTGGTTGAGCTGTCACCTTGTAACATGGAAAGCACAGTCCAAGTCTCCTTCAAGATACAAGGATACTGAGCAAGTCTAGCGCACAAATGCTATGCACCATAGCTGATGCCATGTCAGTAGATAGTGGTGCTGTGCTGTAGAAATATAGATACAAAATAACAATAATAACAACAATTATAATACTAATAATTATATCAGTAATAATAAAAATAATTTTAAAACAATGCAAGGGCAGACAGATGTTTCTACATTTAACATAAGCAGTGATATCAGTTATACATGGTGGGAGAAAACATACTGATAGAACCAGTCAGTATTCCTGTATTCCTCTAGTAGTATTATAATTATTGCAACAGCTATAAATGTAAAGTCATTAAAACTTCTCATTCAATTCAACCGATTCCAAGTTCATGAAATGTATTATGCCCATCACACTAATTGACTATTCAATATGACCTGCAGAGACTGCGTGGCTACCTCAGTGATCACCAGCTGAAGATAAGTCGAACAAATGGTGCGTGTACTTGAGAATGTTGTGACCTGCCACTGAGGCAAAAGTTTCTATCATAATTATTATCATAACTAGAGTATTTGCCTGTCATATGATGGGTTGAAAAAGAAAATGAATGGATTGACAGGAAGAGAAAAGAATTTGTTTATTGGAATGCTTGATTATAAGTCACATTGCAAGTTAGACAGATTGATAGACAAACAGCAGTTAGTAAGTCTGTCTCTGCCTCCCTCCAGCTCTGGATCGAACAATAGAGTATTTGCCCTGTACAGAATGTGACCAATTGATGCTCCCTTCACCTGATGCCGGCCTTAGGGATGTCGGCCAACAGCCTCTCAGGCATGGTTAGCAGGATCAGTTACATTCCATACACTCCACTGCAGCCAAGAACGGATGGCCGCTACATTCCAAAGCGTTTATTGTACGATAGACACACAGATCTGGGAAACTGTATAAGAGATTATTCAATGTTCATGTTTGAACTTTGATTAAAAGGTTTTTCGGTCACAGAGCAATGCATCCGAAGAATAAACAGTAAATGATCATTTAAACGTGCAGGCATTTTACTTTACCAATTCCCTCAAAAGTGCAATCATTTCACTGAAACCTCAAAAGTAAACCATTTCACTTAACCAAATTCCTCAAATGGCAACCACTTCACTTAACCACATACTTCAAAAGTGCAATCATTTCACTCAAAACCTCACAAGTAAACCATTTCACTTAATCAAATGCCTCAAATGGCAACTATTTCACATAATCACATACCTCAAAAGTGCAATCATTTCACTGAAAACCTCAAAAGTGCAACTATTTCACTTGACCAAGATGGAAGCAATTTAATTCAGCTGATTGGTTCTAGCCAGGAAATAAATTTCTGCTCAAACTGTTTGCCTCCACGGTCAACACTCCTGCACTTTTCTCTCAGTTTGGCTTACATTACCTATACACTCACATTAACTCACGACAGCATTAACTGACATAATCAGAAACATAACGCCACAGCAGTGATCGAAGGTCGTTACTAATCAGTGCATGATCCATTTCAGTATGAGGCAAAGTGGTGTTGAGGTTGTTACACCGATCCAGCAGAAGATAAAGCTCGGCACGGATTGCTCTCGGGACGTTCGGCCTGAGATATTCTGAAATCAGCCGGCAAACTCGGAAGAGGTTTGGCCGAACCAGATCTGCAGTGCAGGAATTGAGATTGGTATCACACTTGAGAATGCAGTCAGTCAGATAACGACAATCCATGTCAGAAATGCAAGTACGCTTTTCCACAAGCAGTTCCAGCTCATGCCTTGACCGCAAGGCATTCAGATTGGTGACCATCAGATCATGGGTGTCCGTGTAGCCAAACGCATTTTCACTGGCATCACAAATGTAAACCATTCCATTGCTTCGATGGTGGTAGATCTCCGAGATGAATTCCAGGAGGCCCACGGCTATTTTCCCACGCACTGTCCAGCTCGGCTGACCCCACTGATGGATGGTCGTAGCCAAGCCCCCCAACCAGCCTCCAGAAGGACGAACATAGAGGGGTGTGTGGTTGACAACCTGCACAGCATACATGTCTCCACAGAATCCACCAAGCGGAGGAACATGTTGGATATGGCGAAGCATCACTGACATGAAGAATTCATTGTGTTTAAGCAAGGCCCAGATCGACCTTGCTTCCGCTAGAGACACCTATTGTAAAAAAGGCATAAATAACACATCAGCAATTTTGTGATGCTTATGAAACATGATGTGTATTATACTTGGGCAAATTAAACCACAAAACAGTTTCAGGATATCAGTTAAACCAAGCGAGCTCAGTCCGATCATAAAAATAAACCTAAGTAAAGACATGCCGTGTTTCATCACAATTTCAACAATCTTAAAAACTGCACCCATAAAGTAACTAGTCTGGAATTTAAAATAAAGCACTTGAAATGGAAAGCTGAATAACTGTAACTTCTACAAGCTTTCTGTAAGGCTGATCTTAGTAAATCATGGAATTCTTATTTAAGCGTTAAATCTGCTAGCCGATGCAGCCAGTGACAATCAAGCTAAATTAAAATAAAGATATACTGAATTAATCCTGACCCTTGAATCTCGATTGATGTCTGCAAAGTCCATTAGGTCCTCCAGAAGCTCTGTGTGTTGTCCAGAACCCAGTTTCACATCTAGGAACTGTTTTAACATGTCACGAAATTCTTGCACATCAACTCCAGTGCTTGGCTTTGCAAAGACGCTGTCCAGTTTAATAGGGTCTGAAGTAAATCGTGACTCGAGGACTTTCAGATAGAAGTTATCATAATGAAACAACTGAAACAAGATAAATGTATACGTAATTACGTATTTAAACATTGTAATAAATGACGACTTACAGAATTAAGTGACTTAGCAGCATAGTGCATGTACATCCAAAGTTAAAAAGTATAACTTAACAAGTTAACATGGAAGTGTGACAGCCTACTAGTTCAGGGAGCTGTCACAGCTGGTTTCAAGCTGATCAGGCTTCAATCTGTCTATCTGGAGGCAATACAGTTGAATATATATACATAATATGGTCATATATATATATATATATATATATATATATGTGACCATATTAACCGTCACGATCTTTTTGTCCCATGAGCCAGGATTACTATGGCCAGAACTTTTCTTGCATTGGTCCTGCTCTTTGGAATCAACTCTCCATTGACACGTGCCTCTTTATTAGCTGGTGGCCAAAGTGTCTCGTTCCGCTGTCTTAAAATCACTTTCTATTCACTGGGAGCGCCTCTGATTAGCAAACACTGTGAGAGGTGCTAATGCAGATACAATACAATTAAAAAATCCATAAAATACAACAATCAGATGTAAATAACCAGAACACATTGCTCCTCTGAATCCCTGAGTGGTGCATTTATAAATGTAAGATTACAATTACAATTAGGAGTATTCTGTTGTGTCTTCTTACCCTGTAGCCATTTGAGTTGTATATGCATGATCGGAGTCTAAAGGTTTTTCGCCGGCACAATTCACCACAAAGTGTGCCTTCAGCTGCACCCTTTTCAAACTGCTCACACTATGAACAACAAGAAATACAGCTCAGAATATATCAGTAGCCATGCCAAATTTGCATTGTAGGAAGTTGTCTTTTAAGAAATCAGATTTTTCCCTAAGCATATTCTATCATACTATTCCATGCAATATATCACTTGTGGCAATTGTTAGCTCTTATGTACATAATCAGTGCATAAATACACAAGAATGGTGCACAAAACAAGCCATAATCAGATCATGTATCAAATGCAGTTTTATACAGAACACAAATAGCGAATCAGACACTACTAATGTCAAAGTAGCTTTGCATATAAGTCTGCCAGCCTATGTTTGCTCTTGCATCAATCATAGAATATTCATGCATTAAGCATGTATAATAAATAAAAAATTATTTACACATGCACATATAAATAAATATGTACTCATTCACATAAATAATACCAGGAAGAAATACAATAGTCAAACAAAATAGGTAACTGGGCCTCACATGTAGGTTTATTTCATTGTACCCTTCAATGATTCATTGCCTAATCCAGTGCTTCCCAACCTTTTTTCAACCACGGCACCCTTTTTAAGAACCATTCACCAGATGGCATATTGCATTTATGGTACTTATATAAATATATATTATTTGGTATATACACTTATTCATTTTAATTTAGATAAAGTAACGTTTATTTATCCACTTAGGCCAAGCTACAATTTTTTGGTCTATAACTGTGTATTAATGATAAAACAATATCATTATGTCGACGTCATGCAGTACTGATAAAAAAATCAGGAATTGTTAGCTGTTGTTTTAAAAACCAGATAACCGGGACAAATTAATTAAAAGCAGATGGTAATCTATCGTTTTAACGGAATTAATTATTATTATCAATTCGCATATCGGAATAGCGGAATTAATTATTGTAGGCCTACATATCTTGCACTATCACTTTAGCGGAATAAATAGCTTCTAATTTAATTTACATTTTAATCGTTGATCCCGTAATTAATTAATTGCGTTAAACCGATGGTGGAAGAAATCTGAAATAATTAATTCCATTAAAACGATAGTTTACCAAGCAGACTATAAACCAAATCTGATAAATGCTCAATAATACATAAGTCTGTTAAATTAATTTCTGCAAACTTAAGTCTTAGTGTTCTGTCAGCAGCATTGTCAATCAGCTGTTCCTTTCCCCCAATCTGTTGGCCAAACAAATCCAGTCGGTGATGAAATGGGTTTCTGACCCAGTCTTTTTCAGAGACATTTAAACTTAGAAAATAATATTGCAACTTGTCTTCCAAATCTGATAAATGGTCAGAAATGATGTCATGTAAAATCACTGCACCTGGGTCAACTTGAACTGTGTGAGGAAATGTAGAAATTGAATTTGAAAATACGATGACGCAAAGATGCGTAATAATGAAGCTTACTAACAATGATGTTATAGACAGAGAGTAAATAAGTAAGTTACTTCATCAAAGAGTTAGTAGATGCAACACACGGTGGTCTATGCAGATTCACATACAGCTAAATCAGCCTGGTAAGAAATTACGCTTGACTGCACCAATTTATTAGTATGGATAATGTATTTTATGATTAAATGATATTAATGTAAAAACTTCTGATTTCCGACATTCGGCCATGGCACACTACACTGCTCGCGGCACACTTGTGTGCCGCGGCACACAGGTTGGGAAGCACGGCCTAATCTATACACCAGGGTACCAAATAATATGCTATCTGATAAAGGAGGCAGAAATGAACTAGCCATGGAAACTCTGAAAAGTTTGATTAAATCCCCACCCAGTCTTCAAAGTATCTGTTAACCCATGATGCTGTTGATTCAGGTTAACACTGACCCTTGGATTCCACGAATGGGTGCTAAACGATCTACTCTTTATGCTAACAAGTGGTAATATTTCAATGTCTCATCAATTCACACATGCTTTGATTCTAAACATCAAATAAGAAATGGGAATTTAATTGCCATTACGAAACACAATCCAGTTGTTCAGCAGCTCTTGTCTGTGCATAAAACCCGAGATTCCTACCTTCTTTCAAGAGGATATGAAGACACCTGTGATAAAACTGAGTAGCAAACAAATTACAATGCCTCACCAAATCTTAAACAGTAAATGAATCATGACTTGTATAAGGAACAGGAACCTGTCAGAAATGTTCTACAAATGTATGTCTGTAATGCTCTGTATCTTCAATTTCTTATATCTATCTAGCCGACTCAAAGGCTATCTCATAGATGATGTCATCCTTGCCTTACTTCGTTTTACCATACCTTATGAATCTACTCTCTTTGAATTTGTATTCTGAATTTTGAAGAAAGGATATAGTAAAAGCATAAGAAAATCAGATCTATTTCTTCACTACAACTAGTTTACTGCAGCCCTTGATAGAATTAGATTCAAAACGTCACAATACAACCAACAACATACCAAAGCTATTGCATAGGATTTGCCACCACACGAGTCGTACAGATGCTCACTAATGTACAATAAAGCAAGGACAACAAGTACGACTACCACCAGCATACTCCGCGTACGATTCAGTCGCAAAACCTAAGAAAAATTAGACACAGAATTAGAATTTGTGTTAAACTGTAAAGTATCTCACACCAAAATTAAATGTATCCTAGGTCTTCGTATACATTTCGAGGAATACACATCGAACAAAACACATAAAACTCGACTTTTAATCTCACACTTGTAACATATTATGTGACTGACAATGTCACATCATTATTATTTAGTCAACAGATCCTGTAATACAAAACAATACAATACAACTGTATTTGATATTGTCCTCCTTCCGATGTTCAGAAGTGCACACGACCATACGACAGAACATTGATGGCGCAGACCAATTGTGAGTGAATGACTTGCTCAAGGTCCTCACACAGTAACTGTTGGCAAGGCTCGAACCCGTACACTCCACATTACAGGTCAAACGCTCCAACCAATCGGCCACCATAATATGATGCAAAATGTCAAAATAATTCACCACCACAGAATCAGTATCAGTATAACGAACAACAGTTTACCGATGCCAGAAATGTCAAGGTGCTCTATTCTATTCCAGTGTGGGGTGGTCATATTGTTTAAACACGATAGTCCACAAACAACCAAAAGTACTTGATTCATTACTACCTCATTTGAATTTGCTAATGAATTATGTGGCTCAAAACTTGGCATCTGATAAAAAAATATTTTGCCAACCATCTCTCAGTGTGTTGCTTTTTTCACATGTCTAGACTGTAAACACCATTCAAGCGATCTTTTGTCAACATTAGGTCGAGTAAAACTAGGCCTGCTGGTAAAGGTTTACGGTCGCAATCTCGTCCAATGTAAACATCATGGCCGCCCCAGAATTTGATAGAATAGGGTGCTACAGACTCAGCCTACCTCTGCCCAAGTAAGTACCGTAAGTAATGAGTATGAAGTGAATTAATAGCATCATGAAAACCTTTTACTGTCTAGTGCTAAAACAATGAATGGAAATGTCAACTCACTCTTCCTATAGGGTCATTCCATCTCAATTCAACAAATGGCTCCAGGTCGACCATCTCGGATTTCAATGAAAATTTCACAGAATGTTTATTATGGTATTAGAGGAAGTTAGGCAAAATTTTAGATCAATCTGATAAGTAGTTTGAAGATATTGAGTTTCAAAGAGGTATGGGGTGACCTCGTTTTTGCCCTTTTTCGAACTCGCGTCTAAATTTGTAATGACTTTCAGATGCTCATAACTCCATTAATATCAAAGATAATTTTATGAAATTTTCAGGATATTTAGTCATTGTTGCTTAGATGAAATGCTGAAGAAAAGAATGATGAGTGTTGAAAACTTTTGTATTATGACCCATCTGAAAACGGTAAACAAAAACTTGTGCATGTCTGCTGATCATACTTTGCAGCCCCGATGTGCCCAAACTGAAGTTGTATTCAAGAATGTTTTAGCAACTCATAATGCTAATGCACTTTCTCTACAAAAATATATGCAGAAATTTTGTATTTCTGATACATGTGTGCTACCATATGGCCTTCCAAAAATGGAAAATTGCATTCCGAAGACCACTTTCAAGGCCAAAGATCATCATGTGTCATCATCATCTTTCTTTCATATGATAATGACTCACTCTGGTATATATCTACCAAATGACTCCAATACTGAGGAAGATGAAGAGATTGAAATCTGAGTAAACTGACTCATTACAGAGCTTTTTCACAATATACTGCTATGAAATTGACTCCATTATAAACTCGCGAATGCAGGAAACACTGCCACGAATGAAATAAAAATATAAAATGAACAAGAAGGAACACCATCACCATTTTTGGTGCACTTACAGTGTCTGAGCTGCTCTTTCCAATGATGCAACTAGCATTGCTCCATGAACTGTCACACATGATGATCTTTGGCTTTGAAAATGGTCTTCGGAATGCAATTTTCCATTTTTGGAAGGCCATATGGTAGCACACAAAGCTCGAGGGTACGTACCATACGTATTCTATTTTTTGAAAGGTACGTACGTTTTTTAACGTACCCTATTTTAGGGTACGTAAAGAATGCAAAAATACGTTAACCACGGCATTGCTCATTATAAGAATGTTCAATTAATTTATATTAAATTAATTATAACCGAAGAATTTATCGAATTAAATTTACTGCTACGCTACCGGAAGTACCGGTTTCAATGACGCATACTGTTGACGTCAGATTATACGTAGGTTATGGGTCGCCGAGTAAAACATAAATAAAATTTTCGTGTATGATACGTACCATACGCGTATTGTATTTTTTGAAAGGTACGTACGTATTTTAACGTATTCTATTTTAGGGTACGCGTACCCTCGAGCTTTGGTAGCACATATGCATCAGAAATAAAAAATTTCTGCATATTTTTGTAGAGAAAGTACATTAGCATTATGAGTTGTTAAAACATTCTTGAATACAACTTCAGTTTGGGCACATCGGGGCTGCAAAGTATGATCAGCAGACATGCACAAGTTTTTTTAAACCGTTTTCAGATGGGTCATAACATAACAGTTTTCAACACTCATCATTCTTTTCTTCAGCATTTCATCTAAGCAACAATGACTAAATATCCTGAAAATTTCATAAAATTATCTTTGATATTAATGGAGTTATGAGCGTCTGAAAGTCATTACAAATTTAGACGCGAGTTCGAAAAAGGGCAAAAACGAGGTCACCCCATACCTCTTTGAAACTCAATATCTTCAAAACTACTTATCAGATTGATCTAAAATTTTGCCTAACTTCCTCTAATACCATAGTAAACATTCTGTGAAATTTTCATTGAAATCCGAGATGGTCGACCTGGAGCCATTTGTTGAATCGAGATGGAATGACCCTATAGGAAGAGTTAGTTGACATTTCCATTCATTGTTTTAGCTGTTTGTTGAATTGAGACGGAATGACCCTATAACCAAACCGAAACACTTATTCCATTCCTTCGCCACCACACAACCGCCATCATCACCGATTACCACCGTAGCACCCTGCTGTCTCCTCGGTTTGACCTCCCCGGACTCTGACCTGGCACTGGAACGGACAAGGCTATTGCGGACTTGATTTGATATAGCGCCGGTGAATAAGCTGGTCTCCCTGACGTGGCTTTTGTGTGGCGCTGAGAAATTTCAGAGATTTACATTACATTACATTACTCAAGAACACTTCATCAGTCTTTTTCCAAGAAGCAGTGGTAGGGTATAAGCTTAATAAGTTTTACCTGTTGTTTTGAAAAAAGTAAATGTGTAATGGCACGCACGGTAATTGTAGCTGTTTGTGACATTGGGAATCCAGCGTTTATTTCTGACGTTTATATTGTGTTCGTTTGATATTATGTGAACTTTTTCTTCATATTCAATTATTGTGTTTATGAACCATTACTTACTTACTTACTTGGGCAGAGGTAGGCTGAGTCGTTAGCACTCTATCATATTCTGGAGCGGCCATGATGTTTACATTAGGCGAGATTGCGACCGCCCCGGGGTAAACCTTTAGCGGCCTGCTAATTAACTTAATCATTAATGTGAAGCCTTGGCTATTTCTACATTTCAATAATGGTGCATGTTCTTGACAAAATGTAAACGGTAAACATTCTTTCGCGATCTTACCCTTGTCATCGTGTCGCAGTTGTTTCAAGACTATTCGATAGATGACGTAATGTTAGACCTCTGGCCCAGAATGTCGATTATATATGCGGCGTTAATCTTAATACACACACTATCGCATCAAATGATGCGAATCGGTGACAGTATCTGTACACATAAATCATTTTGATTTCCATAAAGGATTTAGCAGAATCGTGAAACAGACCGCAATTGTTTATCTTCGGAACAAATCAAATGTATCGCCTCACCTGAGGCATTTAGTGATCGATAACAAAGACTAGTATCATAAACTCATAGAGCTCGCATGCATAGACTAATAATTATTGTAAACCTTAAGCGTAGTCTGAAATTCTCGGAGCTAAATGTAAATAAGCGCAACTGCTATGTACAGATTAAGATTTTTTAATTCAGATTCAGATTCAGGTTGTTTATAGAAAAAACTTCTTGACCTTTTCTTGGTGTTTCTTCATAAGGAATAAGTTTCGCATCGATATTTTTTCTTGGGGGGAACAACTGTATAATACTGTGTCTCCCCACATTATAAGTAATTATTTATACTGTTGTCCCCCACTGCTAAAGTGGGGGTCTTGTCCCCTTGACCCGCCGGGATCGCCGCCCATGGGCTCAGGCAGAGGCCAAAGATGTTATTAGGGAGGCACCGCAGCGTGACGCACGTGCGTCCACTCACCAAATCAACTCCATACAAGGAATAAGTTTCGCATCGATATTTTTTAAACGGCAATACGGCATGTTAAAGCATTAGATGTTATCTAAATTGATTTTTTTTTGTTACGCTTGTCACTACTCACTAAGGCAGCTATTTCAATTTTCCTACTTATATCTATGGTAGCAAAGCGGGCAAGTGGCCATATTATTTGTTTATGAGAGGGGGTGCGTGACCGTGCGTCCAATTTTTTAAGCCTGCGGGCGCCTCTGGGCCCAGACATTCCTTACATCCCAAGTTGGACCCCATGGAAACTGATTGATAACCCTTTGCCTTCGGACCTGAGCTCCATGGAAACTAGAGATGGCGAACCTTTCAAAGGATGGGTGGTTTCAGTTAACGGACCCCGACCCATGCCAACTTACACTCCCATTTATATAGCGCATTACCACACGTGACACGTATTGTCCTATAGAAGGGCTGTTAAGCTGGTGAAAGTGGTTGTTATTTCATTGTTTAACGCAAGAAACGTTCGTTCAGTTAAATACGCGCGAACTCTGTTTCAGATAATGTTTACTCCGTATGCAGATGAGGCGAATATAAGTATAGGATGTTGGGCGCCTTACTCCGTAGGCTAGTCTTCTCTTTCCAGGTTGACACGTTGTTGGTGTCTGCAAAAGGAGGCGGGGCTTTCAGCCTCTGAATGATGTTTCTCCTCGACCAGGGTTCAGAGTCGAAGGTTAGAATTTAAACTTGTATACGCAAGGCTGCAAGACTGCGTAGGCCTACAAATGCACAACGATGCATGTAGGCTATAGATATAAAGGGAGAGTAAATATAAATATATATATTAATATGTGTGTGTGAGTGTATATATATATATATATATATATATATATATATATATATATATATATATATATATATATATATATATATATATATATATATATATGTATGTATATATAAGACAGACAGTCTGCTCTGAAGTTTGCATTGTTTTGGAGAAGGGAAATTTGTTCTGTAGATAAATATCATTTTAAAGTGACACAAGGTAAGAATGGATGGTTGCTGGAAAACATTTACCCATGTATGCATTAGTCTTCATGTGAAATGTATGTTACTGGATATTCTGAAGTTTTTACATCTTTGGGTTTCTGCAGCCTTGAAGTGGAGTAGATATCACTTGGTTGTTTCTGTTACACTTTGATCTCTTTAGAATAGCTTGCTGTATAAAAGCACACAGTGCTTGATCATCATGATCATCATTGCCAGTATCTTCGGCATTATTTGACCAAGCTTCATAAAATCATATCCAACAGCTTTGTACCCATTGTGCTAAAGAATTCTTGGTCTGTTTTCATCACTATCCCCAGCATTTCCTCCTCCGTATCTTCCTCTTGATAATATTCCTGCTTCTGCTCTTCTTTAGGTTTTTGATGCCTTTATATCAAAATGGGTATACATGCACTGGAAGACAGTTTTAAATAAAGTTAAATACAGCTATACTTGCATTACAATTCAATGGGGTAGTGGATGTAATAATTTGACTGGCTTTTGTCAATAGAAAAACTAAAAATGCTGAGAGCAACATCTTGGGCTTCAAATATGAGACAGGTTCTCTTGAATTCCTTCCGTCACCCAGGGACCAAGCTGCGGGCTCCACTTTCTTCAAACGTACCTGAAGCGAATGTCCCATATAAGTATGTATTCCAACATTCCAGTTGAAAAATATAGACTCAAATTGACCTATAAATAATATGTGTCATTCAGTTAGTGTCTTAATTAATAATAACAGTTCATTCTTTTACCAGCAGATGTTATATCGATATATTATTTTACAACTTCAATGTGATAATTAAGATATTTGACTGCAAATTCTTATAAAATGTGGTTTATGGGCAATGATCCAATGCTAGACATATCTTATTTTACAGTTTAATTCTGTTTATAGTTACAGATATTGTTCTGATACATTGCAAATTTCCTGTAAATGTGATAAACTGATAATGACCTAGGCTATAGCCATTGATGATGCAAATTGTTGGCTGTCTTCAGAAACTTCGTTACATGTAAAAGTATTTTGATTTTTAATACTTATTGCAGGTAGAAAGTACTAAAACTTTTGCGTAAGTGCAGTAATGCTTTACCTTCACTTTGTTACTGAGCAGCACTGATAAAAGTGTAGTAGTTAGCATGCTAGACTGTCAGCCAAGAGGTTGGTCATTTCAAATTCCCTCAGCATAGAAAGATGGTTTGAATTTCGGCTCCACTAGTGCCCTCAAGCACGACTATATTTGTCAGTGAAAAGATTGAGTCATGAGGGAAGGATTGGCTACCTGCCCCTACATGTTTTAGGTTAAAGAAATAATGTTACTAACAATTCATGACCAAAGAAGCATATTGGTGCTAGTTCTGTTCTTCTAAGTGTACTTTACCAGTACTACCAGATAGTATGTGAGTGTTCCAGTTACACTGCTACCACACATGTATCTGCTGTTGGCAGACATTGCTTATTTCGAGAGTTGATGTCTTGGTTTAGGCAGTATAAGCCGGAAGAGTCTTCGTTGAAAGACTCTCTTCCAGATGCGGCTGATGTTGTTGTCATTGGAGGTGGAGTTATAGGATGCTCAACGCTCTATCATCTAGCCAAATTTGGAGTGACAAATGCTGTGCTTATTGAGCGACATCAGCTAACATCAGGAACGACTTGGCATACCGCGGGTAGGTGGCTCCAGGTTGAACTATTGTTATTGTATTGTATTGTATCTAGAATAACTATTCAGAGGCACTCTCAGCACAGAAGCCCCGTGGAAACAAAAATACCTTTAGGGAATGCGAGACTGATGAGGAAACGCCATATGTTATGCTGTGGATGTATGTATGTATGTATCAGGACAATTAATATAGCGCACTTTTAAGTACCTCATAAAAGCGCTGTATCTGTGCTAGCCTATATGATGTTAAATGTCATTTGCAACTAGACTATTACGTAGCAAAACAATGCACAGTTAACTAGAAGAAGTGACGATAGTATGTTGAAATAGTCTCTACAGTAGTACATATATATAGTCCCAACAATAGTACATTTATATCGTTCCCAGCAACAGTACATCTAAGAGCGAGCACCTGTAATTAGCCCACTCATTATGATGCTCTACAGACTTACCAAACCTTTGTTACTTTTATAACTCACCTGGTTCATAATGTAGTTTGCTTTTCCTAACAAATAATTTTGTGTTTAGTTATGCGAGTCTTAGATTTGAGAAGAAATTTAATCTATCATAATAGCATTGTTTGATCTTTGCTTATTTAATTCTTTAGGTAGGTCGTATTTGTCAGTGAAATTTTCCAATGAACTGCTTACGTTTTTATTTACTTTTGTCGTCTAGGTCTTGTGTGGAGTCTGCGTCCAAATGACCTTGAAGTGCGACTGCTGCGCAGGAGTCAGAATGTGATGAAGAGACTGGAGTCTGAAACAGATGTCAACTCTGGATGGATCAACAATGGTGGACTGTTCATCGCATCAACCAAGGAACGTCTCGACGAATACAAGCGACTGATGACCCTCGGCAAAGCCTTCGGCGTTGAATCCTTTGTCCTTGGTCCAGAAGAGACGAAGAAACTTTACCCTCTGATGAATGTCAAGGACGTTTATGGAACCCTTTACTCACCAGCTGATGGAACCATTGATCCAGCTGGGTACTGTACTGCACTCACAAGGGCTGCAACTCGGCTTGGGGCACGCGTTGTTCAGAATTGCCCTGTGATTGATATAGAAACAAAGGAAGATGATTTTGGAACAAAGCGGGTTTCTGCTGTGCACACGGAGAAAGGAACAATAAGGACTCGCGCTCTAATCAACTGTGCAGGTTCATTGATTTCTTAATTAGTTGTTTGCTGGATTTCTTAATTAATTGTTTTCTGCATGACTTATCAACAGCTTCAACAACTTGTTGAGATAAATATTTTAGACTTGTTCATCGGCATAATTATTTATGCACATGACTTCAAATTATGGCACGAGAGGGATATTCAGAATTAAGTCTTTGTTGCAGGGCATCAAAATACAATTGAAATAAAAATACTTAGCATAATTCTACATAAATTAAATTTAATATAAAAATTTAAGCAAGCAAACACAAGATGAAAATGTGCAAAGAATGCATTTTTATCCATCTTCTGCCTAGTTGCTTTCTGAGCACATTTTCTTGCATGCTTAACTTTTCTGACTTGATTAGGGCTAACTTAGGTAAAGTCGAAAATTATTCTAATTAGGTTACACTGGTTTTTTGAGAGGTGCAGAGTTTGTTATTTTTTTTCAATTTCTACATGTTCATTACAAAGATAGAATTTCTCTGGTTCACTTGCTTGTATGGATGAAACGGGAAACTGTTTTGTGTAATTAGGATGAAGTGTGTTCGGGCAACATGCAGCAACATTTAAAGTATATTGAATTTTTAGTATGTTTACTTAGCAGGTAGGGGTGCTCAGTAGTGCAACCAAGAGGTTAGAGGTTCAAATCTCCACCAGGGCAGAAATTTGGTTTGAGATTTCTGCTCCATGTGTGCCCCCTAGCCAACTCAGCTGTAATGAGTACACTGACCGTACACTATGTGGGAAGATGAGACGGCGAGGGAGAGGACTGACCACCTGCCCTTATGTGCCGAGGCTAAGAAAATGAAGTCGTTAACACTTCATACCCGTGGCTGTCTCCAGGCTAGCTTAAGGGACTGCTCCTCTTTTCTTCTCCTTACTTAGCAGTTTGGTCACAGTTTTCTAAAGAAGATTTGAGTTTTATGTACCACTGTGCACCGGCTGATCACTGTGGCCTTCCCTAGCTCTGGTTTTTAAGTTGCCCTCCTCTCTTTCTTGGCTTATGTTCTGATTTTTGATTGAAAGCAGATTCATTTGTCTTACTTTGCATAATAATTGATTAATTCGTTCAATATGAATTTCTGTTGAATAATCATGATTTTCTGTTTCAGGTGCATGGTCTTCACAGCTTGGTGAAATGGCTGGAGTGAAAGTGCCACTTGTTGCCATGAAGCATGCCTACGTGGTAACAGAGAGGATCGAGGGCATTCAGAATATGCCAAATGTTCGAGATCATGATGCGTCTGTTTATCTGAAGCTGCAGGGCGATGCTTTATCAGTTGGCGGTTATGAACCTAATCCCGTTTTCTGGGACAAGGTATGTGATATTTCTTAGTTTTAGAGTTGAGTGAAGAAAAGAAGGGTAGTTCATTAAGGTGATCCTGAGAGGCAGCCATGGGTATGAGGAATTAGTGACTTTTCTTAGCCTTCGCACTTAGAGCGGTTGGCCAGCGCTGTCTCTAGCCACCTGATCTTGTCACTTACCTGGTATATTGTGTGATTGTGTGATCATTGTACTTCGTTTATAAGTGAGTTTTTTGGGAAGTGAAGGTGATATCTTGAAAAGTCTGCATGCCCTGACAGGGATTTAAGCCTCCGATTTCTGGGTTGACAGTTCAGTATGCTAACCAATTAACTATAGCAAAATAGCAAGTAAATAGTTATTCTTAAAGCAAAATAAATAGCTATTCTTAAAGCAAAGTAAATAGTTATTCTTAAGCATTATAAAAGCAAACCAATGCTTTAAAACTCTGTATGAGGCAAAAGTTGAGAGTCAAAATTATGACCTATGTTCCTTCTTTTGGTTAGAAACACTTTTTTTATTCAGGTGACTACAGAGGTCCTGGTCTAGAACAGAAAATTCCAGAGGCTGTGAAATTTGACAGAGATAAATAAACTGTAAAACTCTCATATGATGAAACTGTAAACGACTTTTAAAAAGTTTATTTGCCGCACTTGTGTACACATCTACAGAAACTCTGAAGGCGCACTTGGTCTTTGGTAGAAGGATCATTCAAATGAGGCACAAATATGACCACAACAATGCATCTACTAAACATCTTTGTTAATCTTATGGATTACATTGGTACACATTGTAAATTGTAAAGAAATCGTTTACAATTACTAGGATAATGATGATCAATACAGTTAAGTAGCTTTTAAGATGTGCTTTAGAAATTGAAGCTTATGATTACGATTTACATAGGTATGTTAAATTCACTAATGAACTTGGTTCAGCTTATAATTAAATGTGTGTGTGTGCCTTACTTAGAGAATGTGCTTACACTGATCAGGTACAGAAAGACTTTGCCTTTTCGTTGTTTGACCTCGACTGGGACGTTTTCAGTGCTAACATCGATGGTGCCATCAATCGTATTCCAGTTATTGAAAAAACGGGAATAAAGTCGACAGTTTGTGGTCCAGGTTGGTAGAATATTATCTGTATGCGAGATTTAGATGAAAATTCAACTGTAACTGCAGTTTTCTAATTGAAAAGACGATTTCTGGTTTAAAAGAAAATTATACTTCTGTTGTGTTTTCATCAATCTGTGCCTCTCTTCTACCTTTGCAGAGTTGTCATTAGCAGTAGATTTTGCCAAGCATGTTGTGGCTTTATCAGTGAAACACTCAAGTAATTGCTGTATTTTATTTGTGGTATATGTGTGTATCACACCACTAGGTCTTCTGATTGCTTTTCTCTTGCCATGCCTTGAATGAATTCTTGTTTGGTGGCAGGGTTTCATCTCTTGTTGGCCCAAGGTTCTGGCTTACACTTCCACAATCTCTTTGCTCTGCTGTGTCCTTGGTAGATTTCTGTTCTTGACTTGAGACGATTTGTTTCAGCGTAGTTATCCTGTAAGGCTGCCGTTCCATTTCATCAGACTAACCTATAGAATTGACCAGATTACAATTATGTTTTGATGCCTAGTACACTATTATACTGGTAATGATGTAAGAAATTTATAAGATTAGATTAGATTAATATGTACCTAGACATTGAATATTGCGCTGTTGAAGGTCTTTTTACAAAAACATTGCCTGTGCTAGCTTAAATGGTGTCAGAGTTCATTGAGTTAATCAGTAACGTTGCACTCAGATAACTAGAAAATTCACCACAGGTGGGCTCTCACACACACACAGAACCTAGCCACTGGCGTCTCATCCAGAGTTGACAGTTGACATCATATTCAGAGTTCCTATATTATGTTGGTGCAAAATTTATTCAATGGTCCACAATCAAATACAAAATTTGGTATAACAAAGGAGGAAGGCATAGGACATGTGAGGTTGGGAATGGATTTCACAAGCTGTTACTGGCTAACTGCAGGATTATTTAGGCTTAATTTTATTTAGGCTTAATTGTATTTAAGTAATTTAATAAAGGTTGGTTTACTTTTAGAGTCATTCACCGCTGATCACAAGCCTCTCATGGGGGAATCCCCAGAGGTCAGAGGTTACTTCCTGGGATGTGGCTTCAACAGCAGTGGAATGATGCTCAGTCAGTTCATTTATTTGATTCATCTCTGGCTTTCATTTTTACAGAATTTCTCGAATTTATTTTTTATTTACTGGTACATGTACTGATTGATTTGATTAGCTGTGATTGCACTTGTATGTTTAGAACAATTTCCCAATGTACGTTACTATATTGGAATGAATACAGGCGAAACTATTTTTGAAACTAAGATTGTCGGACATTGGACTTTTCCATCTAACTGACTGATGCGTATTGGCCATGTGACTGGTTTTAAAAATTGCCATGTAAATACATAGTTACATTACCGGTACATTGCATGTTTTGTGATTATATGGGAAATTGTTAATTGTGTATCCTGTGATCAGTCAGCAATGCTTTTCTGAAAAGCTTTCTAAAAACATTTGCCTGAAAAACATGAAACATGGTCTACTGAGTGGATGCTCTGGTTTTCGTTTTAGTGCAATCATGAGAGGGAAGACATTGTTGCGATCTAGCTGATTTTTAAATTGTATTGAAAGTTATTTATTGTATGTGCTTCAGGTGGTGGATGTGGAGAGGAACTGGCCAGATGGGTCATTGATGGACGACCGCAGGAAGACATGTGGAGCTATGACATTAGGTCTCATCTATTCCAATTGTTTTCTTTATTAGGCAATATTTAATCTAAAGTATAAATTTGCATTCCATGGGTAGGAAAGGTTTTCCATATAAATGAAAACGTTGCCTTTCACCTTCTTCCAGTACATCAGGTACTGATTGCACCTGACGAAGTGGGAGGGGATAGAGGGCAAACAATTGCCAAACATATACTGGCAATCTGCAATGGTGCCACCCGCTTAATAAATGTATTTATAAATAAATGAAATGCTGTTTTATAATTTAATGTAATTTTGAATTTTTATTCGTAACATTTAAATGAGATCACCTTGTCACCTTGTGCTGTCAGCTCCTGGAACTCTAGCGACCGTCATGATACACAGTTTCCATTGCTTCCTATTCGGAGTCAGGTCCCTTAGTTCTTCCAAATTCATTCCAGTTACATCGTGAATCTCATCCATCCATTTCTTCCTTGGTCGACCCTGTCTTTTTTTTCCCTCACCACAAGCCAACATCATTTCCTTTTCTAGCCCATCAGATCGCATAACATGACCAAAGAATCCTAGCTTCAATCTTGTCGCCTTTTGTTTTAATGACTCTTCATTCTCGACACCAATCTCCACTCGTATTGATTCTTTCGTCCTTTTCTCTGTCCATGATATTCTCAACATCTTTCTCCATATCCACATTTCACATGCGTTGACCTTTTTCTCCATGTTCTTTGTCATTGTCCACGACTCACAACCATACAGAACCGTTGGAAAAATTAGGGCTCTCACAAGCCTTTTTTTTGTATCTATGCTCACATGCTCACATTAAATGAGATACTGTTTTATAATATAATGTGATTGTTCTAGGTCATTAGATTATTTCATATCATGTTTGAGCAGTGGAATTGTTGTTTCGATTCCAATTGGACTGATCCCAGAAGTTGGTTTGCTATTCAGTGTCACTCGTAAGTAAACTTTAGTTGATTCCTTGTTCATTATTACAGTGACACAATAGAAGTGTTTGGAGATGGTTCTTTGCAGGCGGTTCACTGAGAAACTTACAGACAATGAGCGCTGGCTCCGAGAAAGAAGCCATGAGTCATACGTTAAGAACTATTCGATCGTCTTTCCACACGATGAACCGCTGGCTGGGAGAGGGATGAGAAAGGATGCCCTCTATGATGTATGTAAACCACCTGCCGTTAGTTTGAGCTTTTCTAGTCTGATCTGGTTAGTAATGGATTCAGTCGGATGGGTCTCGATTTGCCTTTTCATTGACGTCTGCACTTGGATTGGAATAGGCATTGTAGGATATCCTCTATGATGTATCTTACCCATCTGATCTAGCTAATACCTTCATGGCAACTGCCTTTCTTTATGCCTTGCATTGAAATCATCTCCCTGAAACTACAGGCTTTTGGTTTCGTGGTGCTCACCTCCAAATACATGTATATGTTCCATCAGACATACCAGATAAGTGTAATTTAATGTTAGTTCAGTCTGAACCCAAAGTTAAGAGTTGAGATCAAAATTTATTATAGTCTAAATTCAAATAACGTTGTTAGGTATAACTAGTGTTTCAGCTTTGAAACTGAAAAACTATACAGTCATTTAAAATTCCTAATTTGATTTTCGTTTCTCTGTCAAATTAAATTTTAATTTTAGCTTTGAATTTCAAAATTTCACATTGAACTGCATTTTATTTTTAATTTTGAAGCTTAGAACACCAAAAACTTAACTTTAGTATTGAATTGATCTGTGAAATTTAAATAATATAATTAGCAATGAAAAACAATTTGACTTGTGTTATGGGGGCCCACATACAGTATACTCTGCACAGAGCCCAAAATATCCTAAGGCCTGTACTAGTTCCTTTTGCTAACAAATAGTTGTAGTAATTACCATTTAATGAATTGAATAATTTCTTGTTTGAATATTTCTTGTATTTCAGGTTCTTGGTAAAGTTGGCTGTGTTTACCAGGAGCGCCATGGATGGGAAAGACCAGGATGGTTTAAAGTGGATGACCCAGCACAGGTAAATATTCAAAAATCATTCATACTTTTCAATAAATTATTTAGTCAACCCATAGATGCATGGATCTAAAAAGGAACCTAACAAAAGCCTCACATTAGTTTATTGAACAATTCCTTAAAAAGCCACTAACAATCTTCATACCTGTATAGTGTATATATATATATACATACATGCAGCAGACTTACTGGTACATGCAACACACGCATACCCACCGTAAATCCATATATACATACATTCGTACATCACCTTGTTCACCTTGTGCTGTCGATTCGTTGAATCCTAGCGACTGTCATGGTCAACCTTCTCCATGTGCTCCGATTTCTCGTGGCCTCTCTCAGCTCCGAGATGTTCATCTTCATTGCCTCTTGTATCTCCTCCATCCATCTCCTCCTTGGTCGTCCTCTCCTCCTCTTGCCCTCCCCACACGCCAACATCATCTCCTTTTCCAGCCCATCTGCACGCATCACATGTCCAAAGTATGACATCTTCTGCCTGGACGCTCTCTGCCCCAACGTCAAACTCCCTCTCCAGTGTCCTATTTCTTCCAGGATATCCTCGTTAGTTCTCTTCTCAGTCCAAGAAACCCTCAACATTTTCCTCCAGATCCACATTTCACATGCCTCAATTTTCTTCTCCAATGCCTTGGTTTTTGTCCATGTTTCGCATCCGTAAAGCACCACTGGTAAGATCATTGCTTTGACAATTCTTGTCTTCGTTCCCAAACTCACTGATTTGTCCTTCCATATTTTTTCTAGTCCCTGCATTGCCGTCTTCCCCAGTGTAATTCTCCGTCGTATTTCTCGTTCGCATCCACCTTCACTCTCCACCATGGCCCCCAAGAAACAGAAGCTTGATACCACCTCCATCTCCTCCCCATCTACTTCAAAATACCTCCACTTCTCAGTGGTCATTATCTTCGTCTTTTTTATATTGAAGTACATTCCTGCTTTCTCGCTTGCACATTTTAGCCTTCTGATGTCATCCTTCAGTTTCTCCTGTGTTTCCGCCAGCAGTGTTGTGTCGTCCGCATACCTTAAGTTGTTCACTATCCTTCCCGCTATCCTCACACCCTCCGCCTCATCATCAAAACCTGCCTCCCTCATTATCCTTTCTGCATATAGAATGGATAGGTACGGTGATAGTATGCATCCCTGTCTGACTCCTTTTTTTATTCGAAAACTTGCCGTGTCGCCATGTTCTGTCCTGACCACCATTCGTACATACATACATACAAATGTAGGAATACTGTTCACCGATCCAGAAAAATTATTCTTTCTCTGATTTGTTTATATTCTTTGCTTATTGTTTAGTGGAACTGGATGTTTATTTCTTCAGCCACTCCACTACGATTACTATGGATCTTATGGATTTAACGTTCACAAAGAAAACAAGTATTATGACCGTTTGAAAATGGATTACACCTTTGACTTCCCACTGCACCACAACACTGTAAGTCTGATGGTTAAGTTTGCCTTTTCTTGTTCTGTCATCCTTGGACACTGATACAAATTTGACAGTGCTATAATTATAAATTTATAGCTGTATTGAATTTCTAAGTTTTGTAAAAGCTGTGCATCATTGTGAATATTAATAATTTCAAAGTAGTTGTATGGTATCTGTGTTTTTTGCAAGAAATGTGGCCACTATGTTTCGGTAAAGTCTAAATGGATGTCTGACATACCACATGGAGCAGAGCCGTGTCAAAACTTAGGCAACACGAAATTGGAAATGTTTCATTGGATGTCAAACATGCCATACCACTTATAAGATCTGGATAAACTTTTGTTGGAATACTCTTGCATCATTACTGGGAGTTTTTGTGAGTTTGTACTCACTGTTGTTATTACGGTGTTGACATTGTGTCAATAATTGGCTTACTTACTACGTATGTATGTACTGGTATGCATGTATTGTAAGGGTGTATGGGAATCATCATTGTGTGGGTTCATTTGAGCTATAATGAAGGAGACCCATAAGCTGATGTCACCATCACCATCTTCTCCAGTGTTGACAAGAAGGTTATTCGTGCATGCATACATACAGTGAGTTCAGACTCAGTGTTCCAGTACTTATCTGTAGCTGAGTCAGCCAGAGCCAAACCCTGGAGCGATATAGGCGGCTGCCTAGAGCGGCATTTTTCAAGGGGAGGCAAATTCCGGCAAAACAAAATAATATAATTAGTTAATAAGAAATTAAATGTAAATATAGGTGTTGAGTAAGGGGCGGCATTTTTGTCCTTGTGGCTTGCCTATAGCACAAAACTGTCAAAGGCTGCCTCTGGATACAAATACGATAGAACTTAAGTGCACTGTATAAATGATTACTGATTTTAAAATATTTTGTAGCTAAAAGCGGAATGCCTTGGATGTCGAGAGAGGGTTGCAATTTTCAATATGTCATATTTTGGGAAGTTTTACCTGACTGGACCGGATGCACAGGAGGCAGCTGATTGGATATTCACAAACAATGTCAACCTATCACCAGGTGGCATTTATGAATGTCCCTTTCTAAGGGCGGCTAAGTAGCTCTGCATCTAATCTGAGACATGTGCCTGCCCATGTGTCAGCCTATCTGTCTTTTGGATTATCTGCTAGTCTTACTTCTGATTCTCCTGATGTATTTGATATCTTACTTCTGATTCTCCTGATGTATTTGATATCTTACTTCTGATTCTCCTGATGTATTTGATATATCTTACTTCTGATTCTCCTGATGTATTTGATATCTTACTTCTGATTCTCCTGATGTTTTTGATATCTTACTTCTGATTCTCCTGATGTATTTGATATCTTACTTCTGATTCTCCTGATGTATTTGATATCTTACAAGTTTCTGATTCTCCTGATGTATTTGATATCTTACTTCTGATTCTCCTGATGTTTTTGATATCTTACTTCTGATTCTCCTGATGTATTTGATATCTTACTTCTGATTCTCCTGATGTATTTGATATCTTACTTCTGATTCTCCTGATGTATTTGATATCTTACTTCTGATTCTCCTGATGTTTTTGATATCTTACTTCTGATTCTCCTGATGTATTTGGTATCAGCCAGGCTCCTCCAATGAATCAGAATTTTTGATAAAATTGCACTTCAAGCGACTATCGACTGTTAGTTGTGCAAAAAAGATAACAGCACTACGGACATAAGTGGGTTGAATTGGAAATTCAATTGAAGTTTTTCTGTCTGTCTTTACTTTTATCATTCTTTTGTCTGTATGTAAATCACATTGCACTTAAAAATTAGTTATTCATCATTTTACTGTGGCTTTGCTTTTCTCCTGGCTGAAATTGTGAAAATCGGTTTTTAAGGACCTGAGCATGAACTTGATTGACTTTCAATTCTCTTGATTGACTCTCAACAGGATCCACTGTGTACACATGTATGTTGAACAAGAGAGGTGGAGTCGAGGCTGACCTCACAGTGAGTGTACTTAACCCCGAAGAGGAAGGACAGATTAACCCAAAGTACGAAGGTCAGTAGAATACAGTACAATGCTTACAAAGTTTTATTATGCTTCCTGCATCAGCCCATGTCTGTGCAATTTTAATTCCAGTTGCAGAAATTTATCAAAGAATTAATTCATTATAAATTAATTGATTGCTTAAGAATTTATTTATTTTTTAGGCATTTAATTTGTTAAGCATTATTTAGCAATTCTTTGTAACCATATGCAGGTTTAAAGAAATGAACTTTAAGTTTGAAATGAAAAATGGCAGTTGTTATTAATACTGACATTACTTACTACAGAGCAAAATGTATCAAAGAGCGTTATTTGATAAGACCATAAATACAAAACCCTGTTTGGCTTTTGTGTCTGCTTTTGACTAAAACTTACTAATCGGCATTGTAGGTCGCAGTTTCTATTTGGCAATCGGAGGTGCTATCATTCAGCATAGCTTTTCATACATTCAGAATATCATACAAGACCAGCGTTTCAACTGCCAGTTGGTGGACATTTCGGAGGATATGGCGATGCTGAGCATTCAGGGACCAAAAAGGTACAGAGTCATCTTATACTGCTATCATTGATGTAGGTTTGTGTGGTTTGCTCTGAGTAATTAAGTGTGAAGACTCAAACCCTGAGCCCTCCAACTGAATACCTCAGAGCTTAAACGTGTAATGAACGTGACTCAGATTCTGACCACTGTTTTGAAGAATTAGCCTTGGCCCCATGTAGTTTGTGCCTCTAGTTTAAACACTGACCGTTAGAAGTTCAGAAGTGACCAAATCTGGTTAAGTAACATGTCTATGATTGGTTGTTCCCATCAACTGTAGGCAAGGTTAGGTAAAAGGTAAGATAAGACAAAGTAAAGTTTGTGAGGTATGATTTAATGATGTTTTGGTTAAACCATGGAAATTACAAAGGCAATAAAAGAACTTGCAGGTCTATCCTAATGGTATGTGTGGCTCAAAGTGCAGACAATCTCTTCCATTCTTCATGCATTTCTTGTACAACCTATATGCTGAGTTTTCTCTATTATTCTTCTTGAGATTATTGTGCTTTAAATTATGCTTGAATTGTTTATAAATAGGAATTAGAGATCCTATTGTTACAATGTCTTTTTTCCAGCCGTGAGTTGCTTCAGCCTCTGGTAAATGTGGACCTTGGGGATTCCAGTTTTCCATTTTCCTCCCATAAGGTATGTACAGTGAAACACCATTAACGCATGCACCAGTAACAGTCGAGTCCAGTTTACATGCGGTGCCACAATACCTCGGGATTAATGTATTGTTAACATGTGGTAGTTAAATCAAATTGATAGCGCTAATATAGTGAGCAATGCATGAAGTTTTTGGTGGGGATCTCGCCCTGCTCTTTCTACTATTTGAAGATCTTATATTCCCTCGGGCTGTCAAGCTGACAGCGCCTTTGAATAGTTTATACTGTGAGTTGCACTTTATAAATTCTTAGATACGCTATGATACAATAAAGTAGAATGATTTATTTTCGCATTTAGAGTATTTCAGTAGAGCAATTGTTCTCTGTAGATTGTTAGAATTGCTGGCCATGAGATGAGAGCAATTCGACTGTCATTTGTTGGAGAACTTGGCTGGGAACTACATATTCCAAATGATTCTGCAGAGATAGTTTACAAGACTATCATGGCAGCCGGGAAACAGTACAATATAGTAAATGCTGGATATCGTGCCATTGACTCGCTCAGCATTGAAAAAGGTCTGCCAGAAACATTTACAATTTTACGTATACAGAAGTTTATTTGTCGAAGATAATTGGCTTTTACCTACAGCAAAGAATTATTCTTGTACAGAGTCATAACATCAGCACTTTCTATGGTGTTGTTTGTGCTACAGCAATACAATATATGTTCTGTTATTATTAATTATTTATTGATGATATTGTTTTTGAACCAAATACTCTGGCGATAGTGATAAAATATTACATGAGATAAGAACTTGATTTTGATTGGCTAGTCTTTGCCAAAACCTTGTTTGTGTGAAGGTTGTCTAGATCAGTGCTACTCAAACAGCCTTGTGTGTACTGCTATATAAACTTGTGAGATGAATATTTGCCTCATGAGATTTGATGTAACTACTACACATATAATGGATCTAATCTAATGACTTGTATAGCATTGCGATCGTAATGTTTATAATACAGATGTGAATCAGTTGATGGTCACCTTAAGTCAGATATCGTAATCTGTAGGAGAAGTTCAGTCAAAATTCCGTTAGGTCAGGGACGAAGCTTTCAGGTGATTGTTTATTTTTTAGATTTACATTTTATTTTTAGATGTTTAATCTGTTAGAATTCAGAATATTTGGCTGTACTTGTCAATGACAGTCGGTTAAATATCTGTGTTGTTTGGCAGTTTTTTGTTCAACAAAACAAATCTTAGAGACCCATATTGTTCTGAGGGTTTCAATATTTACATGTGATGTCTCTCTTAATGGCCGTCTTCTTCTCGTTGTTAAGGTTATCGTCACTGGCACGCAGACCTGAGGGCAGACGATACTCCACTGGAAGCTGGGCTTGGCTTTACCTGTAAACTTAAGCAAGATGTCCAGTTTCTTGGTCGTCCTGCATTGCAACAACAGAAGACGAATGGACTCCAGAAGAGACTGGCGTGCTTTACCATTGATGAGTCAGTTACTGAATCATACTTTTGATAATCGTCATTACTCACAAAAAGCCAAGGACAGTGGACTCAGTTTTTCAAAGGTTCTTTGACGTGACTGTCTTTCTTCTGGAACTCTTATTTTTGACCATTTATTCATTTATGTGTGCAAGTTCAATGAATCTGAATCTGAGGCTCAAGAAAGTGTGCGTGTGCTTACAACTTGTCCAGAGGTATCATGTAAAGCCCACTGCGTAAGTGCGAAGCACCAATTACTAGATTACAGTGTACTACGAAAAGATCACAGTGCCACACAACACCACCTGCCAAACAATAGACCACCATGCTAAACTCTAGATCACCATGCCAAACAATAGACCACCATACCACACAGTAGACCATCATGCCAAACAATAGACCGTCATGCCACACAACAGACCCCTGTGCCACATAGCATACCACCATACCATACAATGCCACACAATAGACCACCATGCCAAACAATAGACCGTCATGCCACACAACAGACCCCTGTGCCACATAGCATACCACCATACCATACAATGCCACACAATAGACCACCATGCCAAAGAATAGACCACCATGCCAAACAACAGACCACTGTACTACACATTTCTGCATAGTATATCTACTACAGAGGATTTTTTATTTGTTTCACTTCTCTCTCATCCTGATATAGATCTTAAGACTTTAAAGAGAGATCCTGGCCTTGGTTCTTTAGACTTCAGTCTTGAAACCTATGGAAAAGTTGAAGATTTAGATAACTCTGCTGTGGTGTTTCATTTCAGACATGTCCCTCTTCATGGGTTGGAAGCTATCTGGAAAGATGACAAAGTTGTTGGCTTCTTACGAAGAGCGGATTATGGCTTCTCCATAGGCAAAAGCATCGGATACGGATACGTCACTCATCCAGAAGGAAAACCAGTCACAACCGATTTCCTCAAGTCTGGAAATTACTTCCTTGAGCACATGGGGATTATGCTACCTGCTAAGATCTACACTCAGTCACCTTTTGACCCCAAAAATCAAAGAGTTAAAGGGGTGTATCTGTAGGTGACATTTGAGCCTTATCTCTGTAATGGAATCATGACATACTTCGACATAATTTCTTTGGCACCATGCTCTCTAATACAGCTGCCTGTATCGTACAAATTTAGCATTTTGGGTGCTGTAGAATTGTAGCAGTTAGGATTATGACATATATTTCGTTTCATATGCCACTTCCTTTATTCGGTGAAAAAGCGATCAGATATGTCCTAAACTTTGCATATATTGTTTAACAGTGAGGTTCGAAGTTTTGTCTGATGCACCTTATTTCCTTAGATCAGTAATGTTAACGCTTTAACGATGAGCTGCATTGGTTTTCTAGTCACTTTTAGTTCACTCTCGTCGTTAAAGTGTTGTTAAGCTACTGTTATAACTTTGCGTGAATATGAGTAACTATTAGCATCACATTGCAATTGTTATTATATTATTTTACATGTGTGATTGTCTGAGGTTGTAACCACTAACAATCTTACAAATGATGGTGTTGACTTGTGTGCCTTCTCAATTCCTGGCTCCAAAATGTGACTACTGCTGTTCAGGTAAGCTTACTTGTTTTAAACTGATGTCTAGTAACAGCATTCACCAATTTGGCCAGATTATTCCTTAACATTTTTCAGCATTAAAACACATGAATTGGCCCGTGACCAGCTATTCAGTATGGCTTTATGGTAGCTGAAGGTGCTTCATTGCCACATAGTTTAAATCTTGAGCATATTAAATACTTTCGTTGACAGTGTCTGTAAAAAGGAGAGTATGCCATTGGTTCGACAGTTACTGTGTTGTGACCTTGAGCAAGTCCTTCACACACAATTGCTAGGCACCATCAATTAATGCTTAGTCAATAGATAGTGGTGCTTAATAAATGTATAATAATAATAATAATAATAATAATAATAATAATAATAATAATAATAATAATAATAATAATAATAATAAAGTTTTAGGTGTGATGATGCTGTGGATTGACCTGATGAAGACAAGGGGTCTGTACCTTTCAAAAATTGCAGTATAATTTTAATGAGCAGTGCCTTAGTCTATTCCATGTAGCAGAAAATAAAATTGAATTGTATCATGTCATCAATGGGGAGCCAGTGGAGCTTCACATGGAGGAGATGGCAAAATTCAAGATTCTTCTTCTGGGGCAGGCCTTGTTGGTTTGCACTGACATACATCAGAGAGCTTTACATTTCCGTCTCAAGTCAACTGAGTCGGCAATTGTTGTGCTCTTTTGCCTTTGGAGATATGCTGGTGCCACTCTTCCATACATCAGCTTGTGCCTTCTGATGTCATGGACATTCCTTTTGGAACAGTTTTATGCTGTACATGCATTTGGTTGCATTTAGCCAAGTTCAGCAAGCATTTTCAAAGCATCTTATAAATGCACATGTGCTTTATGTGGCCTTTGAAAGCGGTATATTAAGTGGCTTGATTCAAACATACACATGCAAATGAAAGGAATCATGATTGCCGTCATGGGCGTCCACAGGAATTTGTCCAGGGGGGGGGCAACAATTTCTAGGGGAGGTAACAGTTTTGTAGGGGGGCAAAATTACGTTTTTTGCATATAATAGCTGACTTGCCTCAATAATTGTGTTTTTTACCATTGAAAATTGTGTTGGGACTGTTGGAATAATCATAAAAATCAAGATTTTATTTTTTTAATATTTTCAAAATCCAGGGGGCAAATCCCCCTTGCCCCCCTCCGGACGCCCATGATTGCCGTTGTTTTAAACTGATGTTTAGGCCTATTGACTTTGCAACTTTACTGAGCGGATCCATTGCTATTTACGCTAATCTTTAATTGTTGCCTACGACAGTTTATTGTAACAAATTGCAGTTTTAAATACACGATTCTGTAATTTGTAGTTTTTCTTGTTTTATGTGTTGTATGAAAAATCTTAAATAAGCTATGAAAACGGGCGAAATTAGTCCTTAGGTGAAATGTTAGGCAGCAAAAACCGGTTCATGATCAAATAAAAAATTAATCTCCATGCCGGTGGCCTGGGCTTTGTCGTGTATCAAACCTGCTAGGCCTACTTTCCCGTCGAGAGCGTAGGTGTGTTAGGCCTTACGTTAGCCATGAGCCAAAGATTTATGGCTGTGGGCAGGTCTCCGTGACGTTAGACCGGCCTACTGAGCGATGTTTTACGGTTTAGGGAAAATCATTATGGCATGAGTGGATTAATTAAAAAGCGCTTGGTAATCTTGGTCCTAGTGGCTATCGTTGAGGCCAGCAAGCATCTTAAACCTAATGAATTGTTTAAGTGTTTAAAAGTTGGTGTACGCACATTGGAGCGCTTTGTCTTGCGGCCTTTCAAACGATTTAGGAGACGTTTCATAAAGCGCAGAGGGCGATTGTTTGGTAGAAGGCAAGGGGCAATGACCTCAACGCATTTACAAGAACAAAGTGGCGATGAGGTAAGCTACATACAGCGTAATCACTCTGAAATGGCTAGATTTTACTTTGGCATCAATAAAACTAAATCCATAGATTGACGAAATGGGTGTAGCCTAAGCAAAACAACACGTGTCCAAGCAACGGCCTGCGCGTTGCAATTCAGAATTCATATCGAAAGAAACATTTCCTAATTTTGAACTTCAGGGATAAAATGGCCCTGAAATAGGCTGCGATTAGTAGTAATAGCAATAAGACGTTTATTTAATTGATTAATTCATTAATTGCATCGAGCAAAGACCACGTGGCAGGACAATGAGTTTATATCGAGTAGTTTCTCGCTTGTTTACATCGCTGCGTCTGACGCATTGGGCGAACGTGATCCTTTATAAAGTCTATGGTATTTGACACACTTCGTTGGAGCGGCACTTGACCGACTGAGGAGTTGTTAAAAACCGGGTTTAATCGGTTAGTACTGCTTTTCTGTCTCAATGAAATAAGTAAATGACATCAGGCATTGACAGTTTATTTTACATTCTTTCGTGGCTGGAGATAGTTAACTTATGCCACGCGGACGTACTTTGACTCGGATGTGTTCAGAGCTTATGATGCGCTATTTTAATATTGTTGCTGCCCTTAGTGATGTATCAGTCTGTGGCTGGATGTAGTTTAATTAAATCTCGACGGTTTTGCCGCAGCCGAACTAGAACAGTGAGTAGTACATTATTTCGCAAATAAACCAGTTTCCCGACTAACTTTCTGAAGGCTTAAGAATTTATGTTTCGCATTTTGTTGTATTACTGTTTTTGACCAAACGTAAGACTTGTTATCCCGATTAGTCTGGTGGCTCAGTATAACACTGTTCAAATGTGGTAAAAGAGGTTATTGACGAATTTCTTCTGTTTTATACTTTTATTATGTAGCTCCTCTCAGGCTCAGTGTTACATTCCAGCCCCATACAAAAGGGCAGTGGTGTTTCCATCACTTTAGTGCCAGGGCTAGACCTAAACACCCCTTCCAACTATCGCCCCATCTCCAACCTATCCTTCCTTTCCAAACTCTTAGAAAGATGCATATCACTCCATCTGGTTGATTATCTTGACACCAACTCAATAATATCAGTGCAGTCTCAGGAAGTACCATTCCACGGAATCACTCGTCACTCGCTTACTAGCTGACGTCTTTGGTACAGTGACCAAAGTCATGTGACTCTTCTCAGGTTGTTCGATGTCAATGACGCCTTTGACACTTTGGACCACACTGTCCTATTGGAGCATTTGTCAAAATCTTTGGTATTGCTGACTCTGCCCTCCTTTGGTTCTGTTCATTTCTCTCTAACTGTTCTCTCTCTGTCATCTTATCCCACACGCTCTGCCTGAACCTATACCCCATATGGCTTACCTCCAGTTCTGGCAGCACTCCTTTATATACCCTAGATGCTGCTGATTTATTAGGCATACTCACTCTCATTGGGAGTCATGGCTCACCAATACGTCAACACCCAAGTCTTTACCCATTGCCCAGCCAATGCAGCTGCTTTACTGATCGCAAGGGTCCTTGAGGTAATCACGGCGCTGGACCTTTGGAAGTCTTCTAAGTTCTAACCATCTCCTCCTTAATTCAGATAAAACCTAATTCATTTGGCTTGATGTTTGAGCCGAACTCACCAAGGCTGACATGGGATTTCTTCGCACTAGGTTCCCAGACGTCCACTATTCTTCCTCAGTTCACAATCTGGGCGTTACATTGGATCCAGTTATCTCATTTATGGACCATTTCAGTCATATCTCAACGTCAACTGCACTCCATCCGTCACTTGCTTTCCCCTCGCGTGGTCACCACTCTCATCCATGTGCTGATCTGTACTAAGGTTGGCTTTGGCAACTCCATCTTTGCCGGTCTGTCTTCAGTAAACCATTCCAACATGTGTAGTGAATCTCCGAAATCTCAATTCCTGAAAATCGAATTTCCACTGGATCCCCAAAAATAGATTTTCAAAGTGAAAACAAAATTATTCCTAAAACCTAACTTTGGTATATTTCCAATATGATATTCAGGAGATTGACTGGCTAGTCAATATTGGTTTTTGGGATTTTGAACACTTGGAAGAAAACTTCCGGACAGTGATGGGCAATAGTTAACTAAAAAGTTGCTAACTTTTAGTTTAACTAAATTTTTTAGTTTTAGTTTAACTAAATTTGTTAGTTAAGGATGAAGTTTAACTTAAAAAATTAGTTTAGTTAAAACCATAGTTTAACTAAAAAAAATTAGTTGCTAACTAAAAAGTTTAACTAAAAAAATCAGCAATATGCAACTATTTTCCGCAATGAACATTGAACACTGTCAACAACTCAACATGACGTTTACTTACTTATTAACACTGGTGTTGCCACTGCATAGAATGCAGTTTGTAGTAAGGCGCAGTTATTCTGTATAATATGTGAGTTGAGTCTGTAGCAAAGATTTGAATTAAAAGCTACATCAGTAAAAATGAATAGTTTATTAGTCACTGCTTGCTTCACTGAGGTAAAACTGAAAGAAGACAAAAGCAAGTGTAAGAACTTCACTGCAAAATGTCGATTTTGTGTGAATAAAAGGATATCTGGAAATATTACATCTACAACCAACTTTCTGAACCACATCAATGTAACATGTCATTCCAGGGCATATTTTAACTGTATAACTAGTGGGACAAATGTCCCAGTAGTGTTAGAATTTGTCCCAGTAGTTACGGTGATTTGTCCCAGGCAATGTATGTATAAAGTATAACTAGTGGGACTAATGTTGGAAGAGTTTTAAGATTTGCCCCAGTAGTAAAATGAGAATTAGTAAAACGCATTGTCATGAAATTGCCAAAAAAGGTCATCAAGTTTTTGTGAGAAGAATTTGTAAAAAAGGTAATAGATTTTCTAGACGAATTGCGAAAAAAGGTAATGACATTATTGTTTTGTTGATCATTTTGTTGGGAGACCCGAAAAAAGTTGTAACAAGAAGGTGATGACTAAAAAAAGGTCATCAACTTTTTTGGGAGATGAATTCCTTGAAAAGTCGCAAAGTCTGTATAGTTTGTGGAGATGACTTCCTAAAAAAGAGGTCATCAACCAGACCATGGCTGACTTTGTCCCCCCACCTCTCAGACAAGATCGCCGCTACTGAAAGTTTTTCAGAGACGAGTTCCAAAAAAGGTCATGAACTAGACCCATGGACCAAGAGGAGTCCGCAAAGGATATGGAGGGGTCCGTTTCATTTTGAAAATAGTCATTAATGATAACACTGCATGGTTTTAGCTTTAACAGCCTGTGTTTTCAAACTCATACACTATTTACAGTCAGTGCTTTTTTTCTAGATAAAAAGGTTCCGGAACGGAACAATAGGTTCCGGAACGGAACAATTATGGGTGTACTAAAGTCCCGAGGAAAACATAATTGGGGGTTGAGAGGGGTCTCAATAAACACTGAAAACAGTTCAAAACACGTAAATTAAATTAAAATAACTAAATTATTGTTTTTATTATTAAAATGAAAGAATTATTTTTAGTTGCTGACAAAAGGTGCCGGAACGCCGTTCTGGCGTGTTCCGGCTGAAGAAAAGAACTGCTTACAGTACACCTGTAACTGTACACTAGAACAGTACACATTGCATAGTTTGAAGGTAAAATTGTCATTGATGCTCTGCATTATTACAGTTCACTTAACCTCGGTTATTGTGAAAATGTTTGTCATAAAAAGTTGGAAAAGGTTTAACTACTTTTTTTAGTTTAGTTAACTAATTTCTAAAATCACTTGCCAACTTAAGTTAAACTATTTTTTTAGTTGGAAATTAGTTTTAGTTTAACTTAAAAAAATAGTTTAGTGCCCATCACTGGTTCCGGGTAGACCTCATTTGCAAACTTTTAGGATCAATTTATAAAATATGTACAAATGGTGACCTTTTGAACTCAGTGTGGTTGCAACATCTTCACAAGCATCTAAATTTTGTATTAATTTGAAAGACTGTAGCTTCATAATTAATCAGGTATAGCGTTGCTGCTGCATAATATGCTGTATCTGAACTACACCAAATAACTTAAACAGTCAAACTGTTCGTGTTCTGGTATTACTTACAGCTGTTAAATGGCATGCCTTTAAATGAATTAAAGTCAGCTTTTGAACAGGGACAGTACAAAAAACATGAATTATACAGTTCTGAAATTGCTACTACATTTAAACCTGATACCTCTACAACCCAGGTCACGTTCTCCATGCTCTGCTTCCACCTGTGAGGGTGCGTACTTATGATCCCCGCCCGCACGACCGCCAAATCCCCAGAGCCGATATGATAACCCGTAGGCCGGGGTTTCATCACTAGAATGTTATATACCTAATTTATACTTAGTCATCTCCAACCCAATTTCATCATCGCCAATTTATCATCATTTTACTTATCTATTGGTTTAACCCACCTATTTCAATTGGTTTTCCTTTTTCTGTTTTTTGCACCTCATTTTGTATGCTTGTGTTTTGTAAACCACAGTGCGTTTGCAAGCGGTTCGATAAAGAATATACTTACTTACTTACTTACATGCAGCATGTTAGGTAATTTGAGGAACTCATCGTTCACTCCACAGCTACAGGAAAACTCTTAACAAAATAGTATATAACGTTCAGGTATGGGCATAGAGACATCAAAGTAAAGATCTTTGTACTGCATGGAGAATTTACGCTTGTCATACAAAGTGAAGGTATATATATTACCATTAGTGCATGAAGTAGTTCTAAGCATATCACACAAACCACATGTTATGAGTATTTGAAAGCTCACTGCATGCCCAGGACTACTTGTAGAATGGTTATCCATACTGACTCCCTGGTGAGTCCTTTTTTAAAAACACGAAATCTGTGATTACTATTTGTTACACCCAGTTTTAGTCCTATTAATCTGTCCCCAAAGACAGTTGTTATATAGAGCTGGTGGATTGTAAAATGGTCGATACTGTTCCCTAAATCTGTTTGACATAAACTGGCTTTGATGCTATTAGATGCTGTTAAATTGTTGGTAACCAACCAAGACTCAGTGACCGGCAGTAAAGGCCTCTTGTAAGGTTCATTTAATAAGGCACTGGATGTTGAAGGTAGTATTTCCAGTGTCCTACATTTTTATATAAGGAGACATTTATGAGCTGTGTCCAGGTGTTAATTATGCCAATCTCGTGTTTTGATGTTGGCAGCATTTCCACCATTACTTTGGTTACATTTGACAACCGCATTTTACAAAGTTGTACTAAGTTATCAAATCCGTTATGTTACTAAGTTTAATAAATGACTGCATGATTTTTAATACAGCTGTTAATAAGGACAGGTGTTGAAGTTATCAAGTAAGCATTCATTTAACCCCTTGACTGCCAAGTGGTCGAGGGTCAAACAACCCCTCGTGTGCCAAAAGCTAACATGAAGATGTAAAAAAATTTTTATTGTTGCAATTGTAGTTTCTGTGATAGATTCACTGCTGCAATGACTGTAATTCGTAAAAACACGAATAAAAGTATCATGGTTATGTGAACATTGCTCATTTATTTTCAATAGGTACCAAATACCTAGTATGCTAGACAGGTATGAGCACTTGGAACTGAATGTTCAGAGCAACTGTTGCAGGTTGGGTCACTATTTCACCCATTATATATGCTATTTCCAGTACTTTATGCAACTGTTGCAGGCTGGGTCACTATTTCACCCAGATGCTATTTCCAGTACTTTATGCAACTGTTGCAGGCTGGATCACTATTTCACCCAGATGCTATTTCCAGTACTTTATGCAACTGTTGCAGGCTGGGTCACTATTTCACCCAGATGCTATTTCCAGTACTTTATGCAACTTTTGCAGGCTAGGTCACTATTTCGACAAGATGCTATTTCCAGTACTTTATTTTAGTGTCGTACGCAGCTTCATCCTAACTATCGCTCATCAACTCATCCCCAGATTCATCAGAACTGATATCACTGCCTAATCCACTACTAATATACAAAGCACTTCTTCTTTAGAAAACTTCTTTGCAGCCATGTTAAATGTTAAATATGACAGCAAAAATATCCAAAGTTATCACAAAAAATGTCGAAAGTGACTGACAAACATCCCATGATAAAACACATAAAAACGCTCAACATTAGCATACTTAGCATTTCTGGAACTAACAACAGCTTCACAAACGGAACACAAAAGTAGCCCAAAGAGTAGCCCAAACATTGCAGAAAATACTGAACTGACTTTCATGTGCCTAGGCTTTGAACAATAGTCAGTGCTACACAATGCAAACAGGTAACTCTATCTATGACGAGCGGCGCTCGTCAACAGGGCGCACAGCATGTAGATAATTCATGACGAGCGCCGCTCGTCAAGGGGTCGTCCATAAAGGACGTCCGCAAAATATGACCTATTTTGGACCCCTCCCCTCCCTCTGTCCACTACCCTCCCTCCGTCCCCTTGCAGATGTCCGCACGCCTGAGCCAATTTTAATGTCGTCATCGTTATTTTTACAATTATTCCACAGTTCCTGTGCACGTTTAAGTGACATTTCGGGTTTCATATCGCAGGATGTGCATAATAAAAGTGAAGGTTATACCATGCATGAGCTTTTAGGCAATCACTTCACCAACTTTTTTATCTCTCGGGGAAGGTTGAAGCAAGGTGGTGTTTAAAAAACTATCAAATTTAAAAATTTAGATGCGGACGTCCGCACTGTTCATAACCCTCCCTCCCCCTTGTCTGCCTTTGTCCGCATTCGATGACCCCTCCCTCCCCCTCATTGCGGACGTCCTTTATGGATGACCCCCAATGCGGCAGCGAAGGGGTTAAGCCAAAGGTTAAAATTCATGGAGAGTATACTGGCAGAATTTTAGTTGTTGGCTAATAAAAGAAGCAATTTGAACCTTTTTCTGTTGAGTCTAACAATACGTATTAAAACTGACCTGAATTATAAAACTTTGAGTAACAGCAACTGTTTTGAGGGGTATTTAGTCCTATTAACGACGAGAGGGATTAGTTTTCCATGCATTTTAGTACACGCTAGTTGTTAAAGGGTTAAGTGCTATCTCAGATTTAATGTTATGACAATGATATAGGATGTGATAAAACTGATTTTCAGGGATTTAAGTTAGGTTATTTACAGACTCCTTTGAAGTTTGAGTCAGGTTTTATTGTCAACAATACTTAACTTTCAACAAAAGCTTGTGACTAACTGTCACTCTGGCCTGAAAACTTTGGTTTTCTTTATTTTGCACAGACATGAAGTTGAGTCATAAATGTGTAAATGTCTCGGCAGTATACTGCTTATGCCTAAAGCGAACAAAGTACATCATAGCAGCCTTTTGTTGAACTCGTCTGATTATTCATAAGTCTGGTGGTGTTATGGGTTGCTGCCTTTCCAGTGGCAGGTTCAATTCATTGCCCAATGCAGCAACAGCTAGTCCTGAAGAATTGTTTGGTCCACTTCCATGGCTTGTGTCAGATACGAGGCTGTATCAAGAAACTGGATATAACCAGATGTGATCCACTGCTTGTGATTGTGATCCACTGCTGGTACAAATGCTTAAACTGTAAGTTAAGGCTATCTTCTGTTCACTTGACTGGCTGGAATCAAGAGTCTTTTTGGTTTATTCCAGCCAGTAAAGCAGACCGCGTCAACTCTCTGCGTTTACAGATTTAACTTAATGTTAAAAATCAAAAGGGGAAACGACTAGCATTTCCATTTTTGCCCAACAGTGTGTTTAAGCCAGGGACTGTGGCTTCACAGAATCTTAGTCATAACAAAGCAAGTGCTTTTGTGGAACAAGAATGAAATAGAAGTTTTCTTTCCAGGGCTGTAGGATGGATCTGGATGATGAAACCTGTAACCAAATCCTTCTAGTTCCAGCTGAGGAAATACGACAGCGTCTGTCAAAGTACGGGGCTTCAAGAGAACCGCCACAGGATAATTCGGTTGTCTGTCCTTCCGACGATCATTTTGCTTTCTGCGCTCGGGTAAGAATGATAGGAAGCATAACGGTTGAACTTGGGTACATCAACCATTTTTTTATTGAACAGCCTCTGTTGAATGCTTTTCTTAACAATGGTTACAAAACACAGGCAAACATCTTCCAAACTGCCGTAAAACTCACAATATAATATTACGTTTTGCTGAAAGATGACTTGTGATCCAGTGTTAGTGAGAGTTTTTTCCATCAATCATCCATTTTGTCAGTGAGTCAGGCTTTGGGATTGAACTCTCAGCAGCAGTGGGGAAAGAATGAACCCTTAATTTAAATATTTAAAAATATGTGATGTAATTTTCCAAAACCAGGCGGAAGTCGGCAAAACCTATTACGAGTAATCTCTCAAAATAGCGCTTCATCTTGATTTTTAGCGAAAAGCGTTTTATATCATAATTGCATTGTTTAATATTTGAAGAATATAATTCTGCAGTCTTTATGATTATTTATTGGTTGTTTTCATACAAATTCGAATAACATTGCAAAGTTGTAAAAGAATATGATTTCATTTTCGGGTCAATTTCATTGTTTTGCGCGTAGCAATTATATATAGCGACTGAGAAATACCCATGATGTCATACATCTTCTGAAAGCCTGGAATTCCCTTTAACCGACTGGCCGACTTTCGTGGCTGAATAATTTATTCCTGTGCCATAAATAGCAAAGAAACTCCGGTCCCCCAAATCTTCTTTCCCGTTGGTTGGTATGACGTGATCATTTAAATGCCGAATGCTAGAGTCCTGATTGGACAACACAAGGTCGCGCGCTGCATCTCGGGCCATTTTTATCTGCGTGAGTGCAATGCTAGAGTCCTGATTGGGCAAAACAAGGTCGCGCGCTGCATCTCGGGCTATTTTGTATCTGCGTGGAGTGGAATGAAAGCTTAGTCAGTTACCAAAAGTTTCTTAATTATTAAATAAAAACCAAAAATAATAACATAATTGAATATTGTAATATTGGCAGACATGTGTGTTTATAACCTGTGAAAATTTCAGCTTTTAACCTCAAGCAATACCTATCGTAATCAAGGACTTTATAATAGATTACATGCGTTTTTTTGTTTTTGGCATTTTTCTCTAAATAATTTCTCATATAGGGCATGGTTTCCAAACCGCATATCTTCGTAACGGTTAGACCCATGAGAAAAACCCTTAGCATCTTGGAAAGCTCTTGAAAAGATCTACAAATATATATTAAAACCTAGTTTTTGTAAATTTTTACGAACCGCCTGGTTTTGGGATCCCGCATCACATATGAAGTCATAGTGACATAATGTGGAAAAATACCCTTGCAGAATGGCATCTGTTTATCAGCATGATGCACATTTCAGCTGGTTTTTTCTTTCTGTATTGTGGTAGTAACTGGATTTTAGTAGACCATGGGTGTATCACTGTATCTATATATGTATATTTAAGAGACTTAATGTGCTGCATTTTCTGTATATTGCAAAAGCACTTTATTGCTAAATAAAGCATTTATGATTTAGGAGCACTATAAATATTACATTACATTTCTACCAAGATCTCTTTCATGTCTTTATTGCCAAAAGAAATCTCTAGGAGCTACATCAATTTTATAATTACTTTCTAGCAGTCTTTTATTTATTTTCAGTTTATGACTTTTATGGTGTTATTTGGTAGAATAAGCATATTTAGTTATTTCCATTCTTAAGACTTATTTTTACTTATTCCGTATTCTTTGCTTCTTCTGTTTCTTATATAATTGTTGCCAATTATTATTCCTTCATTTGAATATTGTCTTAAATACTAAATGTTATTTTAAAATGTGTTAAGTTAGCATTTTCTTTGATTTATTACCTGATCAGTTGATTAATTCAACCATGTGGGCAGCACATCAAGGTGCATGTGACCAAGAATATACCACAAGTAATTCAATATGATTTAATTTTTAGTTTATTTTAAAATAATCTTGTAGTCATGTAGCTTATTAAATTATATGTCTGTATGGTTATCATGTTAAAATTCTGCCTTAAAAGGAGCCAATTTAAGTAATTAAATCCCATTTGAATGCAGGTGATTGAAGCTTTGTGAAGAAGCTTCCTAACATACCTACTTATTTGCTTGTTTTTCTGTCATTTCCTTGTTCTTCATTGTTTTGATCAAGTGACCAGATCATTTGATCCTGAATGTCTTGTTTTGCTTTTAGATTTGATTTGATTTTATTTAAAGCTGGAATATGGTGCATTATGAGTCAGTTAGTATACATGTAGGCAGGGAAACTGATGTTTTGAAAGATGATTGTGTAGAAAACCGTAGGAATAACTATGAAGCTGTTGAAAACAATGGAGGTTCTGTTAAAGATGATGTGGGAGGAACTGTTGCAATTGGATCCACTGTAGCTGGTCACTTAGATAATGAAGGAACTGTTGAAAATAAAGAAGCTTTTGAACAAGTGAGGAAGTTGGTACAATGCATATCCATTACCCATTCCTCTTTAATTTCACTCATGTGGAAAAAAAACAAAAGGGGATATAGAATTTCATAGATGCAGTACATTTATAACTAATTTCTACAGAATGGGGTTCAACTAAAATTGTGCAGCTCCCTGAATACTGTTGTTGTCTACCATGTGTGATGGAGTGCTTGTTAGATTGTAACCACTTGCACTGTTGAAAAGTTTTGCTTGAAGTAGTGCTGTGTGATTGCACTATCACATTACATTACTGGTGTAAAATGTTAAGTGAGTGAATTAGCAACAGGGCTTGTCCTAGTTTTCTCCACTCCTATCCTTCTGTTTTTTGGCATTGAGAGCAGTAAGGCTGTAAACTCCATTAGTGATTCTTGTCATACTTCTTAAGAATAGTTTACAATGAAACAAATTTTATGCTGAAGTTATGAATCTTAGTATCGTTTTACTACTGTATTATTTGTTGATTATATTAAGCATTTCTGAGTTTAAAGAAACCCTTTGCTGGGGTTGAGCTTTGCCACTGAGCCTTGCAAAGCTTTCTCAACATGCCTTGAGTAATTATTGCTGTGCTGTACTGCCCTGTCTATTCCCGCCTTTCAAACATTGACGTTAGCGCATCATGCATTGCTTTGATGCATTTCTGCGTCATACTCACGCTGCATGTGTCCTGTAGTATTTGGCATAGTCTTAAATGCATTTTCAACCAATGTTATGTTGCATTTTTGCAGTTTATAAGACAGCCATATACACTATACATTTGATGAGCTTTGAAATGGCTTTTAATAGATTTCTGGTTTCATTACATCACAGTTTTATTTTTTGTCTTAGGGACGTGAATTTGAAAATGCTTCAACAAACCATCGATACACATCTCAGGAAAGGCAGATGTTGGCGGCGTACGAGAGTCTAGAATATTTGCCGCCAGACAGTAAAGTGTATAAAACATGGCTGAAAAAGAACCCACCACAGTAAGGCTTTGGTTTGATCCAACTCTGGATATATTTGCTCTTCTGCATTGTCCAAATTTTAACCCTTTACTCAGGTGCAAAAAATTGTGACTTGGGAAAGCATTACACATGTGTTGCAGGCACAACATTGCAAAACTATAGGTGCTGCTAAATTGGTTTGTAATTTGGAAACCAGCATTTGTACTATGGAAAATAAGTTCATCGTTACTTAAGGTGATTAATTTGCTGCAGTTGTCCTATTGATTATTTATACTTGCATGGTACAGTTGCAGGCAGGTAAGTGCAGTGATGCACAAATGTAGGTTTTTGTGGGCTTGAATTGTAACAGCAAGAGTTACTGATAAATATCAATGTGGGTCAGGTGAGAGGTCACTATTGCAGACTTGATGTTTTTAACTGATTTCTGAATGTGAATTATTTCAGCACGATCTGGCAGCAGTTGCTGATGAACTGCTTGATCGGATTAACTGTTGGATTGATCGGAGCTCTGCTTCATCAGACAATTGATCTCATTTCAGACTTCAAATGGCTCTGGGCTAAGCAGTATCTTCACGAGTACACTCAGGTAATTAAGTGCGTGGGATAAATCTTCAGTTTCAAGCGACGATACATGATCCATAAGGAAACGCTCAAGGGATTGTAGTTCCCATTTGAGTAGCCCTATGTTAGGACTAGCTTTCTAGAACTGTAGATTGTAGATGATGAAGATACATGAGAAGTTGTGAAGTACTTAAGTTGTTCAGTTAGTTGGTAATTGTAATTACAGTTTATAACTTCTATCATGCCGGTGTCTAATGCACAAGGCATCAACCGATGGCGTACCAAAGCCAAGCTGTAATCGGGTCAGTATCCAGAAGATCAGTCCGTAAGACAGAGAGGCAGGCTATGAAGGATAAGCAATTTGAAAAATGTAGGTCTTAAGTTGAGTGGTGTCTAGTTATGTAGACATTTAATGTAGTGTATTTTAAGTACCTCATAGAAGAATTGCTTTATAATCTTTACCGTCATGTGAGGCAGAACAAAGTTGTGAAGTTTGAAACTCTTTTTCTAGCTATACCGGTAGTTTGAAAATTATTTTCTTTTTAATTTTGTTCAGTCTCTTAAGTTAGTCATGAATTGTTAGCTTCATTTTCTTAGCCTCGGTATGTGAGGGCGGGTGGCTAGTCCTCTGCATCGCTGTCGGATCTTCCCGCCGACAGTGTACAGTCAGTGCAAGCATTACAACCAAATTGGCTAGTGGACACAAGTTTCCAAGTATTGATGTGAAATATAGAGCTGTGTTTGGTGCTTTTTCAGGGCACAGGCAGTATGGTCATGGTTTGGTTTTGGGTGGCATGCTTCAGTTCAGTCCTTGTGCTTTTTAGTGCAGGACTCGTAGTGGTAAGTCTTGCTTTGATGCTCTTAGTTTTAGGTTTCTTACTTCATAGAACTTGGTCAGAGAATTGAAGTTAGATACAAGTAAAACTAGATTTAGAGCAGAGGTTTATGATAATTAAAGTTGTTTGTTTTCTTATATTGTCTGTAATGGTTAAGTACAACTACTGTGCATAGTGTAGCTATGAGAGAGATATGCAGGCTTGCTAGTGACTTAGCTCAACACAAAATCACCTTTGAATGTAGTTTTGTTTTAAATTATGGATGCAACAGAAGTTCAAGACAGACAACATAATTAGCTGTGGTTGTTTACTGTTTGGTTGCACGTTCGAAAATAATCTGCATGCTGTAGGATATCATTAAAGAATTATCATTTATCATTCAGCTACTGTTATTTGGTGTTTTCATAAGTGGTGATTTAGACCAGCTATAAATATTTGAGTTGTTCTGCTATTTGTGACTAATTCAATCTAGTTTTCCTGAAGTTTTGTTGGTTTTTACATGTATCTGCTTAAATTTATCTCTTTCTGTCTCTCTACTTCTCCGTTTGAAGGTAATCCTTGCCAATTCCAGAATAGTTGAACATTTAACATCACTTGCAATCAGTCTAAGTGGTTCTTGAATGGTCAGGACATGTGTGAAATTAATTTGTGATGTTGATGATGACATTTTTGTTTTTGAAAAGTTTCTGAGACCACAGGCTGCATCTTCTGGAATACCTGAGCTGATGGGTTTCCTCAATGGAACAGTTGTACGGCACATCTTCAACATCAAAACGCTCATCATCAAGTTCTTATCGTGCATCCTGTGTGTTGCAGCTGGCATGCCAGTAGGACCTGAGGGCCCCATGATACATATCGGGTGAGTGCATTTCGCTTGTGAGGACCAGAGGGCCCCAAAATACACATGATCCATTTCTCATCAGACCGATTTTGCTTCTCATGACGTTCTGTATTAGACCAAGCTTCTCCAGGGGATTTGAAATTTTTATCAGAAAATGAACAAATATGATTGATGAGATGAAAATATTTTCTCCACATCTGGCATGAACAGTGACAACGCCAAAATCATAGAATAGATGTAGTAATTAAGAAAAATAGTCAGCAATGCTATTTACTGAACTGCAACAACACAGTTTTGTGCGGCATACATGGAATGATGTTGGAGTATAATGAGAAACTCACTGCTGTGGACCATCTGGCTCATGCTGTCTGACCACCTGTGGTCTGCAGACCACACTTCAAGAACGACTGATACATATGGAGTGGTATCGTTGCTAGCCCTCAATGCCTTTTCTTGAAGTTTGATTCAAGTTGCATAATTTCACAGCAGTAATTAGATTCTGGACCAGATATACAAACATTTTTGTTTTGATAGATCACTGTTTTTTTTAATTCGCTGAAACTAAACCAGCATAATTATAACAAGGTCAGAATGTAAAATACTAGTGATCTGATTGTTGTTGCTTTATTATTGACAATAATGATAATGATTGCTTTTGCAGGAGTCTGGTTGGAGCCGGTCTCAGCCAGTTCAAATCGGATACCATGAAATTCAAACTACCCTGCTTTGAACAGTTTAGAAACTTTGAAGACAGGTAATATTCATACTCTTCATCTTAATGATGGGGCGTGGTGGCTCAGTGGTAAGTTCGGCACCTTGTGACCGGAGGGTTGCAGGTTCGAATCCCACTCTAGCCGCTGCGTACGGACCTTGGGCAAGTCCTTCACTCGCAATTGCTCGTGGCGCTTCAGCGTGAAAATTCCGGCACAGTATCAAATGCTGTAGTCGGGAGCGCCTCTGAGTAGTAGTTGACTTTGAGAGGCGCTATAGAAATATCCGGAATAAATAAATAAAATAATGAGACAATTTTTCAAAGTGTATATTTACAATTTGTGGTGGTGGTGCATGATGGATTGATGGTGGTGGCGGTACATGATGGTGGTGGTGGTACATAGTGGTGGTGGTACAATGGTACATGGTGGTGGTACAATGGTACATGGTGGTGGTGGTATATGTGGGTGGTGGTACTTGAGGGTGGTGATTGAGATGGTGATAGAAATGACATTAGACAGTGATGATTTCATTGGTGAGATCCTTTGTAATGTTATTATGTGACACTTTAATGAGAGAGTCCAACTGTTACTGTTCATTGTTTCATGCTTCACATGTCTTGCACCTTTTCTGCTTCAGGCGCAATTTCATCAGTGCTGGTGCAGCAGCTGGCGTGGCTTCAGCTTTCGGTGCACCTGTTGGTGGTCTTTTGTTCTCCATGGAAGAAGTGTCTTCATTCTGGAACCTGAGGCTGTCGTGGAACATCTTCTGCTGTGCCATGGTTGCTACATTTACGACTGCTCTCTTCAATTCTGCCTTCAGTGGATTCCAATACCAGGGGTCATTCGGCGCGTTCAAATCGGAGGAGTACATTCTGTTCAAAGTATTAAACCTTTTAATAAATTCCCATTCGACTAATTAAAATTGTAGTTTGTCTTGTTCCTTAATGACTAATTTGACATAACAAGTGGATATTTAATACTTTTACATAATATACGTGCTTAACTAAATACACTAAACCTGCTACTTTGAAAGCTCTATGAAGTGGTTCACATATGCCAGGATCTCATATACAAAGGATCTCACCAATGAAATCATCAATGTTGGGTTGTGAAGAGACTGGTTTCTAAAGCTAATTCAAGTTTTGGATCCCATTTCAGCATCATATTATGCCAGAATTCTTGTTACAGTGGTTCGTGGTTGTGAATAGGATATGGTGTAGTTATCGTCATTCGTCTAAGACTAACATGAAATAACACAGGGACATGTGTGTCACGAGTTGTTTTACAATTGGTAACTTATGGCGAGGAGTTTTGAGACAAAGCAGATCTAGTTTGGTAAGGTTATAAGCAGTTCTTTCTGTTATCAAAATCACACATTTAAGCTTTCTCTGACTGAGTAACAAAAGGAAAACAAAACAAAGTAAAAAATTTAACAAGAAGGTCCTATGAGTTTGCGTCTCTGAGTTACTCTATTTAAGCCTTCTACATTTGTCCCCCTGGGTCGATGACCGTTTTCCCTTCCCAGGTCTTCCCCCTTCCCCAACAATATCCGGTACTCACAGCTCGTAGACCATTGTCTTACCGCCGGGAAACCAACTCATGTGGAAAACGTCAAGCAACCTGACCCGTTCGCAGACAGACCGCATTCCGTCGTGGTAGCCTGGTTGCGTTCGGAGACCAGCAGCGTGCTGCCGTCGTCGTAGCCCTGTTGCGTTCGGAGACCAACATCGTGCTGCCGTCGTCGTAGCCCTGTTGCGTTCGGAGACCAACAGCGTGCTGCCGTCGTCGTAGCCCTGTTGCGTTCGGAGACCAACAGCGTGCTGCCGTCGTAGCCCTGTTGCGTTCGGAGACCAACAGCGTGCTGCCGTCGTCGTAGCCCTGTTGCGTTCGGAGACCAACAGCGTGCTGCCGTCGTCGTAGCCCTGTTGTGTTCGGAGACCAACAGTGTGCTTCCATCGTCGTAGCTCTGTCGCGTTCAGAGACCAGACTCCTGCCAAGAATCACCGGCCTCTCCTTTCCACGTTTCATTCCTTGCCCATCCCTCTGGACCCCACGGTCACCGATTTGTCATCGACCCTCTATATATATATATCACAGAGATAGATTCTGTGTCGATCTATGATCTTATGTTAGACTCTATTTATATCTGTTCCACGGTCTAGTTTCTAAGTCCCTACCCTAGTCTGTGAAGAGTTTATATCACTGCAAGGGCAATTCGTGACAATGTGTCAAATTCCAAATGCTAGTTAGTGTTGGCTTAGTATTTTACAGGATGTAAGTTACTGTTATAGAAATCTCTTACAAGTTCTGTACAACTTTCGCTGTCGTACTGTTGACAAAGAATGCGTGCTAAGACATTGTTTCGAGACTAGGTTAATGCTACAGTCTCTTTCCTGTGAGGGTGGAGGCAAGATAATGGTGGTGGTGGTGTTTGGTTGTTTTTCTACTTGTAACGGCCCTGCTTTAGTAGCCAAGTTTAGAGCAGAAGAAATTCATTTGAATGGATAAAATCTGTTGATAGCAAATAGTTTTCATCAAACATGGAAGAAAGTTTTCATGTTGCATGTGGCTTCAAATTAATGATGCTGTTAACATTGCTTTTGATTAATGCTATGGTTTTTAAAGTTGAATAGTAGTATGTATAGTAGCAGAATCAATAGTACAATTTAAATTAATGAGTTACTGCATAGTAGTATGATAACGTGGCATGCTCATCTGCAGGTCATTGTCATTTCCATGATGTGTAGCCAGCCATCGCTATTCTGTTCTCCAGCCTGTGTGCAGTTATTTAGAAGTCGGTAGATTAGAATGCAACAGTCTCTGTTTTTCTGCAGGTTCAGAATGGCTTCTCTATAAACATCCTGACTTTCATACCAGCTGTAATTCTCGGAGTGATTGGAGGACTGGCAGGCGCTCTCTTCACTTTCATCAACCTCAAGATCGTGAAAACCCGAAGAAATTTGATCGATCGAGTGCGCAGGAAGTGGGTAAAGAACATTGTGCGTCTTGGGGAACCAATTGTCATCATGGTTAGTACACAAGCTTATTGTTAGTTGAAACAGTGGTTGTATTAGTTAGAATATCAACAGTTCCTTTTTAAAAAGGACTTAAAGGCATAGCATTTCATTTTAATGCTTGTTCTTGTTTTGTAACGATAGAAAGACCTTGGATGGCAATTCTAATTGTACTTCATGGTAAACAGATTAACTTTTCAGATGGGATAGTAATTCGAGATAGACTTCTTAGTTTGGATGGGTAATTCGAGATAAAGTTCTCAGTTTGGATGGGTAATTCGAGATAAAGTTCTCAGTTTGGATGGGTAATTCGAGATAAACTTCTTAGTTTGGATGGGTAATTCGAGATAAAGTTCTCAGTTTGGATGGGTAATTCAAGATAAACTTCTTAGTTTGGATGGGTAATTCGAGATAAACTTCTCAGTTTGGATGGGTGATTCGAGATAAACTTCTTAGTTTGGATGGGTAGTTCGAGATAAACTTCTCAGTTTGGATGGGTAATTCGAGATAAACTTCTCAGTTTGGATGGGTGATTCGAGATATACTTCTAAGATAAGATGGGTAATTTGAAGCCTATGTTAGCTCATCATCATCATTACTGTGGCACCTACATTACAGCATGATAAGTATGGATTATATAAGAATAACAGAGGGTAACATGAGGCCTTAAGTAAGGAGGATTTTATCCAATCTGAATATATGCTCTTTTGTATTTGAACATTATATAGTGCAACTTCTAGGGCAAACTAATCAGAAGTTTTTTGCATGTTGTTTTAGTGTACAGCATTTGTAAGATGTAATGTTCTCGATTTGGGATCAATAAAAGAAGAGGAGGAGGACAATGATGATGATTATGACGATGGTGTTAGATTACATTACATACAACGTCTTAAGCATTAGCTTTGGGATTAGTCTGTCATGCAAGCAACCTCATCTGTTCAGATGAGGTGGAAACTGTTTCTCGGCTATTATTTATAGACTTTTATTTTGCTTTTTCTCTTATTTCTTGTATTACAAACTTTCCTCTAGGTCATTATGGCCACAGCTTCTGTATACCTGCCAAGTCTCTTCTCCTGCAGTCCGTTTAAATGTATTCATCAAGGTAACGAGATCAGGTTAGATTTTTCACATTCTTTTCTTTTCGTCCAGTAGTCTCTCAGATCAAATTACGCATGTCAAAACCTCCTTTAACACATTCCATTGTAATATGGATTGTAATGTGATGTGATGGATTATGCAAGTCTTTAAATTTATTCATTGAAGTGTTACTGAACAGTAGATATCTTGAAATTGCTTCCATTTTATTGCATTACGTTCAAGATATCACTTATTTATAATGTGCCTCAGTTATATTGTTATCCTTGTGTTGATCTTTCTGAACTTGTACTAGGGCATGTCACTTTTTCTGTAATTTAGTTTTTTATGGTTTTGGTACATGTTCACATTCTGTTTTGTTTTGGGGTATATTCTAATGTAAAGTGGTACAAACTATATTGCCTACCAGTTGTAACCATTACTAAAGGTGACATCACTTGAGCTTAAAGCTTCTGTCCAGCAACTCAATGTCTTCTGAATTGAGAAAGTTCCAACACTGCATGACACATTTGAACCAGGGCTCATCAGTGATAAGCTGATCACGTGATTCAGTTGATCGTTCTAGAGACATTTAGCAGATGATTTAGGTGTCAGTGATATTTTAATCAGTGTTATTGTTTTCATTCTTGCAGTGATAATTGTCTAAACAGTTCAGTCAACCTGCTGCACATCGATACAGTTGTTGAAGGATATACCTGCCCCTCTGACTATTCTACAGTGTCTCTAGGAAATTACACGTGGACCAACCGCACTTACAATCAAAGTAAGTCAGTATAACAGTGACCAGTCAGTGAAGTGGTCACTCATCATAACCATCATCATGTTGGACCCAAAGTATTTAATCTGTTGGGGCCAGTCACAAGGCCATCTTGGTCTCTGATTAGATATTATCGAGAACTCTGTTACCAGTATCTATGTCTCTAGTTTGGGCTACACACAGTCTGGAGACAAGCCCAAGACTGGGACAGTTGGCAGAGTCATGGCAATGCTTCGGAGAGGGGGATGCCATTGATGAAGATGATGATGATTCCTTGTGTCATTTATCGATCTCTTTTGTGGTCCTTTCCGACTCTTGTCTTGTTCCTTGCTTCATTTTGAGCTACAGTTGCTTATTCTGTTGGTTAAATGTCACTGACATTCAGAGCATCTCGGAGTGTAAGGGCCCTTGATAGGTATTCAGAAGTACTTGAATAGAGTGAAGTATTAGTTTCATGAGGCAATTGTTGCAGCAGTCTTGTCATGACTCGGCTGTTAGATGCATGCTAAAGAAAGGCAAAAGTTGCCGTTGCAATTACAAATGCCGTTGACCAAGCATAGAAACCACAAGTGTGGCTGCTGTGGCAACATCGATGTTGAGTATATTGTTGTATCTCATTGTCTAGAAGCTTAAGGTCCATTGCAAAGAAGTTCGGTCATGATAAAGTTTTCTCACTTTTATTTAACAAAAAGGTTTAACTGAAGAATCCTTTCACAAAGTTCCCTCACACTTCTATGTCGCAACAAGTATGTAAAAACAGTCGCAGAGCAAGACCTGACGACTACGACGTCCAACCTTCTACTGACCTCTCACAACGACCTATACACCCCTTCTCAGCCTTATTTATAACAGTCCGTGAAGCAGACACAAACAAACCTCCAGCAACACCACTAAACAGATGCACAAGGACACCTTAGGCCCGGGATGGCGAACCTATGGCACGCGTGCCCAAAGTGGCACGCACTCAAATTTCAAACTTAAAAATATAAAATCCATGTAGGAATCAAAATTTTCTTTTTTGAAGGACTTTATTTTAACACTATTCAAAAACGATCTTTGAAATAACATCTTTAATTCATTTTATACGCTTTGTTAACTAAAAACTATATGAGAAAAATAATTATGTACTGTGCAATTTTCAGAAGGGCACGCGACAGTATTTAAAAAATGATTTAGCAGCATTTTGGCACGCACCTTAAAAAAGGTTCGCCACCACTGCCTTAGGCAGAGCCCATCCTATTGATTCTAGCCATCGGACAGTCACAGCCACATGCAACAATATCCATATTCATTCTATTTATATATATATATATCCAATTAACAAGTTCATGCATACTCGCGTTCAGATTCACATTTCTGTGTGACAGCACGCGTTAAAAATGTTCATAATAATAATAATAATGTGTGCGCGTATATATGTGTGTGTGTGTGTGTGCGCGTGTGTGTGTGTGTGTGTGTGTGTGTGTGTGTGTGTGTGTGTGTGTGTGTGTGTGTGTGTGTGTGTGTGTGTGTGTGTGTGTGTGTGTGTGTGTGTGTGTGTGTGTGTGTGTGTGTGTGTGTGTGTGTGTGTGTGTGTGTGTGTGTGTGTGTGTGTGTGTGTGTGTGTGTGTGTGTGTGTGTGTGTGTATCTACATTCAGTCAGAATTGACATTTGTAAGTAACAGTCTTGTGTTATTTTGTGTTGTATAGTGGCGACATTACTGTTTGGCGCAACGGAAGGCTCCATTCATCAGCTTTTCTCACGTTCCACACACATCCAACTTGGTTACATTCCTCTGCTCTCTGTTTTGTTCTTCTATTTCCTAATGGCTGCCTGGGCAGCTGGAACATCCATTTCTAGTGGAATGCTTGTTCCAATGCTGTAAGTACTACAGTTAGTATGGTTCGGAGACCAGAATTAGTAATAAAGTGTGGACTCGTTAATGCGCTGTCTGATAACGTGCTTTTAATGTGAAGTGGTGTTATTGCTGTTAACTTAACATACCGTATTGGTTAACGTGCCAGAGGGTCGGATGAACAGACTGTTGAGCAGACTGATGGACTGTCGGGAAAATGGACTGATGGTCAGATGGACAGACTGACAGTCGGAGGGATGGTCAGATGAACAGACTGATGGTCGGATGAATGGACCGACAGTCAGATTGGCAGACAACCGTTGGATGGATGGACTGATGGTCAGATGAATGGACCGACAGTCAGATTGGCAGACAACAGTTGGATGGATGGACCGATGGTCAGATGGACAGAATGACCATTGGTTGGACAGGCTGATGCATGCTTGGATGAACGGACTGAATGGTCAGTAAGGTGGATGGACAGGCTGAAAGTCAGGTAGATGGACAGACAGGCGGTTGGGTGAACTTTTGGTTTGGACAGAAGGACGTACAGATTTCGTTAGACAATAGGTTATTTCTGCATTAGTCTGTTTTACACGCGTTCCAATTAACACACTGTGTCTGATGGGTTGGTCCCTTAACAATTTCGTGTTAAAGCATCCGCACTGTATTGTCATTGATTATTTTTTGGTCTTAAGATATTTTGTTTCTTTGGTTAAACTGCTTTACTGTATTACAGTCAGACAAAAAGAAAACAGTGTTTGGTTGTCATTTTGATCTAGCTCATAATCTGATGTCCACGTATTTCTTTAGGTTCATTGGTGGTCTCTATGGTCGATTCATTGGCCTTGTGATGGTCTCTATGTTCGGTGTCCATTCGGCACCGAATTCCTATTGGTTGTGGATGGATCCTGGAGCGTTCGCTCTTGTTGGAGCGGCCAGCTTCTTTGGCGGAGTGTCTCGACTGACCATATCTCTTGCAGTCATCTTGGTAATTGGTCAAAATTTACTAGATAAACTTGTGTCTATCTTGGACCAGGTTCACCAATGGCCGCATGTTTCTCTAGCATGCACTAGGGCCGTGCTGTCCAGCCCGCGGCCCGCATGCGGCCCGCGGGATGATTTTAAATGGCCTGCCTGAGCTGAAGACCAACCGGAAATAAAAAATTGCCAGTACAATTCAAAGCCAAATATCTCACTAAAAACGTGCTTGTACGTTTATTGGTATACTTTTTGGCGCAGAAGTATTATAAAGCATGACATACATGCTATTATTCACTGATTATTGCATAATTATTGCCATAATAAAGTAAAATTTTAATACAGTTAATAATTTTCAATAAATTTTAGTCATTGCTTTTGAGGTTACTGGTGCGGCCCTCGGCTTCAAGAATAATTGTTTTGGTGGCCCGCGGTGTCCAAAAGGTTGGACAGCACTGCACTAGGGCTTCCTTAAAACGTGCTTTATTAAATGTGAACTCTAATATCACTTGGGTTAGGTTATTGATCTCGAACTTTATTCCGTATTAGAACATCATTTCATTTTAACCAAACCTCAATATAACATGGCTTCATATAGTCTGTAAAGTTAGGTTTATAACGAGTTTCCAGGATATCATATAAATCTCGACCAGCTATAAGTATTCTTTGGATTTCAGCTAAATTTCCAGATCCCTGTGTAGGAGTTTTCTGTGGTCAAAGTGATTAACTATGTTTAAAACTAGATGTTGGGATCAGTTCGTTGTTTTGTAGTTGATTTGTATTTTACCTGTCCAACTTTTGTCCATATGGTTCCTATTTATTGTTTATGTTTCTCTTGTATTTTGGAAATTGTCTGTGGTCAGCATGGTGTATGACATAAGCCGGTCCCTGTAAAGTACTGAAGAATATTAAGTACGTTATTGCAGTGACACTTTAGAAGTTTCTGTCAGATTAGTGACCTGATGACTGAGTTCATGCGTAGCTGTTAGATCTGAGAGTTTTCTGTTGCTTTTGATAGATTGAGATGACAAACGACGTTCAGTTTCTGTTGCCGATCATGGCTGCCATTATGGTGTCTAAGTGGGTCGGTGATTTCTTCACGCATTCCTATTACCTGGCTCTAATGGAGCTCAAATGTATTCCATACCTTGAGGCTGAACCTGTTGTTAACTGCAACAGTAAAAAGTAAGTTAAGATGAAGTTACTTCAACGATTACTTACCGTAACTTTCATAGTTACCAAGCCCGAACCTTTTACTGGTATCTTTTCGAAATCCTGATGAAATCAATGATGATTAACTGATCATTTTATTGCATGCTGAAAACCAATTACAATTGAAATTGGTGCAAGTGACAACAAGCATTTATTCAAGAAAGGTTGTTCGGTCATAGTATTTTAAGTACCGGTAAGATTCCTCAGCCTTTTAGTAAAACCTCAGAAGACTACAGTTTATCAAGAATCATAATAAATCGATGATTACATGACCTTCTGTGTTTGAGTAAAGATTGATCTGGACAATTTGTAGAGTGAGTCTTGAGCTTCACTGTGCTGCTGATATCATGTCCCACCCTCCAGTCGTGGTTCATGTTCGTGAAAGCATCGTCTACTTGGCCGATATTCTGCTTAACACAAACCACGGAGGATTTCCAGTTGTGCGGAAGTCAAGCAATGGAGAGGAAGTGTTCTTTGGCTACATAAACAGGTACATTTGGCTGTAGAGCATTTGCTTATTTTAATGTTTGTGCAACTGGAATTAACCAATAGTCTGGATTTGTGCTTTTTCTCAGTCTGTTGTGGAATTCAGATGTTTGTACGGAAATACAGTTTATACGGAAATTGCATTTATTCTTCTCTACATCAATATTGCAGTCTGCCTAATCAGTTTGGTTTCTTCTGGTTTCTTGATGTCTTACTGGTTGATTGTGTTTCTTTGTCTTTACTATTTTTTTGACTGAGTTTGAAAGTATCTCTCAAATTATCTGTTTCTAGATTGTGTGCACAGTTTTAGGCAAAATGGATGAGTTTGGAGGCCTTGCAGATTTAATCCTGTCAAACTACTGAGAGCGTTGCTTGTTTGTTGTGTTTGTTAGACTTCAGTTGGCAGTCCTTCTCAAGTATCCAGACTTATTCACTAACCTCTTGAACTCCGAGGTGGATTTCCCAACATTGGTATCCCACTCACAGGTATCAGTATATTTTCTGACATCAAATCTAATTTTCCGCTGTTGTAAAACCTTGATTAGCGGGAAAAAAACTTTTTAGTAACATAATTATGTTTTCACTGAATCCCACTGTCATTTGAAAGTAACAGTTGGTTGTTGCTTCATATCACACGTTGCTGTTAAATGATGCAATCTATGGGTAAGGTTGATCTTACTGTGAAACTGCTGCAGTCATGTTTATTCTTTACTCATTCTTGAATTTCACAGGGTTCTCATCAGTCTAGCAACTCTGTAACTGGATGGTTGATACTCAGACGTAGTGATGTTACGTTACCATACTATTCAAGTATTCATATCAAATTAATTAAAAATTTTGCCAATTTATTCGCCCTAATTTGGGGCAAGGAGGAAGGTGTGGGTTTCCTTCTGAAGTCTTCGAGGCTGAAAGAAATAGATGCACAGTTCTGAATGTGGGATCACAAGACTTACTGTTTGCTTTTATTCATATACTGTGCTCTGCAGGTGGTTTGCTAGATCTCAGAGCTATGTGCTGCTGCCACGCAAATCACTGCAGTGGCCATTGTGCTGCAGTTTTAATTTTTGTTGTTGTAAAAGTAGTTTTATATGTGCTTTTTTGTAGTTGACGTTGGATAAATTGGAGCATCCTGAGATCATTGAGGAAATGCTGTTTCGTTATGTACAAAATGATGAATTCAAAGACCTGTTCATTAACTTGGTAAATGTTTTTCTGTTTTATCAAGCCTTTACCTTTTATACTGATCATTTCCTTTTCTACAGAACTTTCAGTCATTTGACAGCTCTTACATTTAACAGCAACCATTCTCAAACTGTTTAGATCAGTCAGATGTGTGCAGCACTTTTGTGAAGTACTTGAAAGGTGCTATATTAATTGTTTTGATACATACATTGATATGCCTCTTAACTTTCCGACACAATATGCATCTTGTTTTTAACTCAAAATGTCTTACACTGTGAATGCTACTTCATGGAAGCTTGGATTTGACTTAATGAATTTCTTGTGCCTCATGGCTTAAAAACTGCGAACCCAATCCAGATTTGCGCTGTATTGGTATTTATGTTGTAATAGAAGAATCTTTGTCACTTTGCCACCTTACACAACTCCACATCTGCCATTTGACAGGTTATTCAACCACACTGAAGCTCAGACTGTTGGAAGTGCTATACTGTTTACTCTTTACATATATTATATTACTGATACTGAATTGGCCATGTTATCACACCTCATCTATTGTAGCATGCAAAACAGATGTTCACACAGAATAATTACCGGGGTATGTTGTCTGTGATTTTCAGGAACCATATGTCAACCAATCGGCCTTTTCTGTTCCGGACAAGTTTTCTCTCGAACGTACCTACATCACGTTTCGCACAATGGGACTGCGTCATATGGCCGTTGTTGATGAGAACAATCACGTGATCGGAGTTATAACACGTAAAGATCTGATGGGTTTCAACATGGAGGAAAAACTAACTATGAAAATTAGTCGTACTCAAAGTCAGGAAGATCTGATGCTGATACTTGAAGACTAAGAAAGTGGACTACGTCAACAGATGAAAAGTGGCACTAGCATTTTTTTAACATTTAAAGCCTCTCAAGCTTCAGCATTGTTTTCTATGGAATACCAAAAATGTGGATTGTTTTGTGGGTTTTTTACTGCTGGGCATATATAACATTTAGCATATATAATCGCCTCTGAGTAGGTATCTTGAAGAGGCGCTATATCAAATTCTCAGAATGAATGAATGAATGAATAAACCATATTAGAAAATTTACTTTTTTTTATTTCATCATCCTTGAATAAATTGTTGTCTGTCTATTTTACGTATATGATGTAAAGTTTCGCTTGATTTGTACATTGTTTCAGTGTTTACATGGCATTACATTTTTATATCATTAGGAATATGTAGATACAGTGTAAGTGAAGGTGAATTGTATTTCTACATTTGAGTTTTGGTTACAAAGTCTCTGCTTTTATATTCATGTTATATTTTATTGCAAAATCACAGATGGCTTCCTGGTGTCAACATTATTGACTCTTAGTTCAGCCAATGCGTTTGACTTCAGCGACAGAAAGTGCCACAGTGGCAGATTACTGCCTGTATTTTTTACAAAGTGTGACTATTTTAAAGGTTTGCATCGACAAACATGCTGTGCCAAGTGACTTCCTATCCACTTCAGCACATTTGTGAATTTAATTTACATATCTTGCACTTTACAAGTTGACTTAATAATTGTGCCTATATTCAGAATTTAATTACATATTCTGCACTTTACAAATTGACTCAATAATTGTGTGTATCTTAAAGAAATGTCCTGTTAGGGCTTGCTGCTTTTGCTTAAGCTGAACGATCTGTTAAACCTTGGAACCACACTTGAATTTATACTGTTGTGTTGACAGGTGTTACTTGTATAGCACCATTATGAACCTGGCACATGGGTAAAACTTGATTATAGATGCTTAGATATTATGAGAATGCAAGATTGGCTATACGTTGTTCGGTTTTGAAAAGCAAATGTGTGCAAACTAGCCAAAGTTCTTGCTCTTTCTGTCTAGTTTACTTTTCCTTGGTTAGTTTTCTCTGTGCCAAAAACCGCAGTTACTGGAATATTTGTGTAGATCTTTAAGCAATTGGTCTGTTGAACAAATAAGAAATTTCTAGATGCTAGGAATGGGGGTACACCAGCCCAATGCAGTTACTGTGGCCAAGATATATACGAAGAGGTAACCAGAGGATCAGTTGAGTGAAGTAGTTAAGATTAAACTTGCTGCTGGAGTTGAAATGGCGATTGGCTTTGTATGTATGCATGTAAACATTTGACATGGATCTGCTTTTGAGATGTTCTTATTGAAAATACTTAATGTTTTTCATGTGTGTATGGAGATGCTCTCTTGTATTCAATGTTCTTGTTTACCATCATATTGTTTTCCTACAGATCATTTTTATTTTATTGCTACCATGATCGTGCTCTGATCTCTAGACTATTGCCATGATCTTTGTCCAAGATTTAATGGCCATACAGTGTATGTTGTCATGTGTGTAAGGACATGACTTATTAGCAATCTCATTTGTTCTTATCAAGATCAGTACAAAACAAAAAGATCAGTACAGATATATTTGTTTTTTTCATGATTTATGTTGAACAATTTGTGTTTAACCTGGGCACTGATTTTGGCTGTCTTCAATTCAGAGACAACTTGTTCAACACTTTAATGACAAGTTGCATTGGTTTCCCATTCACTTTTAGTACGTGCTCAGCATTAATGTGTTAGGGGTCATCCATAAAGGACGTCCGCAATGAAGGGGAGGGAGGGGTCATCGAAATGCGGAAAAATGCGGACAAGGGGAATGGAGGGTTATGACTAGTGCGGACGTCCACATCTAAACTTTAAAATTTGATAGTTTTTTAAACTCCACATTGTTTCAACCTTCCCCGAAAGACGAAAAGGTCAGTGAAGAGATTGCCTAAAACCACATGCATGGTATAACCTTTACTGCGACTTTGAGGAGGCTTTTATTACTGCACATCCTGTGATATGAAACCTGAACTGTCACTTAAACGTGCAGAGCAACTGTGGAGTAATTGTAACAATGATGGTATTAAAAATTGATTTGGGCGTGCGGACGTCCGCAAAGGGGGAGGGAGGGGGATAAGGTGGACAAGGGGGAGGAAGGGGGTCCAAAGTAGGTCATATTTTGCGGACTTCCTTTATGGACGACCCCTTAATGCTCGCCAGATTTTGTCGACAATGATGATCGAGTAGACCGTAGGGACTAGGAGCATCTATGTATAGCCCCTCCCAAGATATCTACGTGGAGGTTCAAATATACATGGTTGTGCCTTTACTAGCATTGATAGAAATGGAAATGCAAAGGCAGAACTTGACATTAAAATGCGTTGTAAAATACATTGTATTGTCTTGTATTTCTGCAATGCATCAAACCACAGGAAACTGAACAAATCATTCCTTGCTTTTCGACTGGGATTAGTTTGAAATAACTGGTTGTGATCTGTTGCACAGCTAGTTTATTATATGAAATAATGTATGTATTATACGAAGCTTCATCTATGGTCTTATTTGGGAGGATGCTTACCACATCATGAGTATAAACTTGTTGCAAGACTTTGCAGCCAACAGGCCATTTTTATTTTATCCCATTGTGTAAATATCAGAAAAGAACATGCATTATAAATAAATTTTGTATTTTGCATTAATTTACCATAGGCTGCAAAAATCTGAGATGCTGACAGTAACAAAAACCCTTGCCTTTGGTTTTGTACGAATAACCAACTAACTATGCCTTGATGTACAGCACTACAGGCAATTCATAACTAATGACAATAGCTCAAGTGCAACAGAAAATTTCACACCGCCTAAAATTGAAGTTGTGGACGATTGAAATCCTTCAACCTGAATTTTTACTTACAACACAAACTATCAATCAATCTTTTGCTACATTTCAGTTTTTAACAAAGATTAATACTTCATATTTTTTTAAAAGCAGGTATTCAATGAAATGGTGCTTCCAGATATTTAATAATGTAATCTTACTTTTCAAAATTGTTATAATGTCCCAGGAAATAACAACATACTTTCACAAATTGATATTTATGGCAAACTCTGTTGATGTGATAATATCAAAAATGGAGACACACAGAAGAAATTATCATCGCAGAAACGAAAGTCTGGTATTTACGTTACAAGTTGTTACAATTACTAAATACATGAACTTTTTCTTCTGATGATCACAGAAGAAACTTGCCAATGATGAGTCCAACGAAAAGCATGACGACGAGGTACAGGATTGGCGGAGCAGGTGCCGCGGGGTTTGTCAGCTGTGAGGTCCCATCAAGGGACGACGAAGTGGCTGCACTGTACGACTGCTGGCTACCAACATTACGTAATCTCGGGCCCTCATTCTACAAAACAAATATCCAGATAACTGACTTCATTGACAGCAGGTATCATATCAGGACATGGAAATTAAGAAAAGAAGAAAGGAAGAATTACAAATTTGTTTCTCTTGAGTCTATAAAAAAGTAGGGTTTGTAAACTTTCCAAATATCACAAAAACTTGATTCATGGTCTCCTAAGATGTTTGCCATGAACGCTACCACCTGTCATCTCTCCACACTATCAACTCAGCTTGGTCTAGAGACTGAGCACGATACCATCTGTTATCTACGGATGAGAATCCGTTTGTTGGGTTCCACGTGTGTGTGTGTGTGTGTGTGCACCATTGGTGACTCTGCTAGTAGAAGTGTCTGTACATGTGTTTGCTTGCTAATGACATTTCTGCTCTTAACGACATTTAGCATCACACAGACTGGCACAGTCACACTTTTGTTAGGTACTTAAAGTATCCAGATACAAGCTAGAAAATGGGTTGTTTTCTGAAAGACATATATATATTACCACTGTAATTGGAATTATGTTGTCTATGTTAGCGAAGTGGACAAAGATGTCCAGTACATAACAAATTATTGATAATCTAATCTGGAAACTTCTACAGTGCCACATATGCCCAAGGCATGGCCACTTTCAAGGAAAATCACATTCCAAAACCTAATCGATTGGACAGAACCTGTTGAAATGTGCAGAAACCCTGTGACCAGAAGATGGCCTACAGAGGATCGAATTCTTAAAGAACTAGCATCAAACTGTGACATACGATTAGCCTGTGGTTTTCTTCTCGTAATTTCTGCAGTTCAGCTGTGAGTTGATGGTACTGCGACATCAGACGCAATGCCTCTTCCTCGCTGCTTCCTGTTCCCGCTTGACTCCCGGAAGAAACAGGAACCTAAACCACAAGACAAACAAATGATACTTAGAAATATTCTATTGGCAGAATTTGCCATTTTTCACTGTGTGTAAAAGAGAACCTGTAGATAGTGACTCGAGTGTCTGTTTCCCTACCTATGCACTGCACTCTGTTCTAAGGGATAACCCACCCTCTTGTAAATTGCAAGCAAACAGAAAGTGGCTAGAATTCACAGAAAGGGAACAATTAATCTAACCTTTTCCAAAGGCCTCTGTTGCTCAACTATCATATCACACAACTGATGGCCACTCAGACAAGAAATCGCAGTCTGTCATCCCTTTGCTAGCCAGAGACCACAAGAGAAGCTACATCAGAATAGAACAAATAAGCTGGGTGAACCTAGAAATGGGTGCCAAACAGACGTGTGAATGGGCTTAGCGAGTTCTCTTAATCCAGTAAATAAAGCAACATATGATGGTCATCTATTTGCTATGCATCTCCACCAAATGTCAGAATAAGTTACGAGTTTCTGAGAAGTTAACTTGACACCCTTCATCCAATTTAACCAATGTTTCTCAATGACTGATTGGCCAAACAACAAACCGTCAATTTCACAGGACTCAGTGCAAATCAAACCCTGAATGAACCAGAAGCGTGTCCCAATGGAAATATTGACTTAGCTTAAAACAGAGGATGCCAAATACTTACGGATATTGACTTAGCTCAGCCAAGGAAACCAACTGGGAAAGCAGTCACTCAGTATGGATACCAACTTAGCCAAGGAAAGCAACCAGAAAAGAGGCCTCTATATACTTACAGAATACTGACTTAGCCATGGAAATCAACCAACTGGTAGAGGTCACAGAGTTCTTATGAAATATACTGATTTTGCCATGGAAACCAGACAGAGGCTGCTATTGTCAGCCTGGATTAATAGCAATTTGGGCCCAAAGGCAAAAGGTAATGCAAGGCCCTTCCCTGCCCTACTGCACAGCGACTCCTCCACAAAGACATGGAGGTCTGGGGTTGTTAAATTCTCAGTCGGGGTCTGGAGCAAAACCCTAGCTGCAACGCTTTTCAATGCACTCACTTGCTAATCTGAGGTTCCAGGAGGCCAACTGAAAAGGTCAATTCCCAACAGCTAGTAATAAAACACTGCACAAAAATGTACATGCCATCAGCTGCTTAATGTTACAGGGCCCCTAAACAGATGCCTAGTCAGCCTATCAAGTACTGATCACATTGATCAGGGGCCCTCCCTGCCTGATCAGAAGCGCTGCTTACAAGTTTTTTCTTGAAGTTGTGCTTTACAAGTTTTCACTTGTGTTAAGTTATTGACTCGATATAAGTCAGTGATGCACAACGTCCGACCCGCGGGCCAAATCCGGCCCGCAACGAGTCGTCATGCGGCCCGCGATGTCAAACAGGAAAAGTGACTATTTAAGAACCAGCACTGACAGTGACTTGTGCACCGTGGTCATTGAAAAAATATCAGTATTGTAGTAATATAGCATTGCGAGTCCCATTTCTCTATAACTCTACTTGTTTACTTTTATATATGTTTTACTGCACATGTCATCTTCATAAATTTTGGCTTGCATTCATCAGGACTAACTAAGCTGAGTCATAACACTTGTTTGGCCCTCGAAGGGTTTAAGAAATCGTTTAGTGGCCCTTGGCCAAAAAAGGTTCTGCACCACTGATATAAGTCATCTTTTAAAACAATCGCATGTTAATGACTATCAATACAAGTCATCTTTTCAAACAATAACAAGACCTGAAAAGTATAATGACAAAATGGCGTGTTTGATGACCGTGCACTTCTGATCATGATCTTCCGGTTCTCTGCCTTCAGGCAGGTTCAAACGACCGACGCTGCCACTCCTCTCGATGTTGAGCCTCTTCATTAAGTCTTCCGTATCCCTCCTTCATCATCCAATCCAGCATCATCTATCATGGTCTTCCCCTTGTCCTCTGCCCCTCCATTCTTCCGTCGATGACATTTCTTAGGACAGAGTCCCCTCTCAGCATGTGCCCGATCCATTTCCTCTGCCTCTTTCTTGTTGCATGCATCAAGGATCTTTCTCCTCCAATCCTTCCCATCACTTCTTCATTTGAACATCATAAGGAAGCATTATTATCAAATGTCAATTGCACTGTATCTTAAACATTCTCCTAATTGTATACACAACTAGCAGAACATTTACATAGCGCCCTTCAAGTATCTCTCGAAGGCGCTCCTCACTATCATAAATGATGTTCAGTGTTCAAAGAGAGCAATGTGCACCTGCAAGTAACAATGCTGGAAAGTCACCACTGGAGGCTCCTACATACACGTACAGCATCCAAAGGGTTGACACTTTACACCATAGTCAGTTATTAAAGAATAAAAATCACTTTAAAGTTATTGTTATCATAGTACTTTTACACAGTAACAAGGAAGTTCAACAATTTAATATTACCAACAATATTAGATGCATTTTTCAACGAGGTACAAAGATACAAAATATGCCATGCGACCTGGTTCTCTCACCAGCCCAAACTTTCACAGTGTGGAACACAAGCTTTGCTGTGGTTGGCCTATCTTTCCGGAGTGGGTTCTCTAGCAATGTTCTTTGGTTCTAATCCGTAAGAGCTTGAAACCATTTCATCGCGATTTTGCGTTGTTAGGTCAGACGCACCTCTGAGCAGTTTCTCTGCAGAGGTTTAAGTCAAGTCAAGTAATTTATTTGCCACATTCAGTAAATGAACATAAACAAACAAAATTTGTATGGAGGCAAATACAGTTAGAGGACTTAATTCAATTCTAGTGCATCAATTTCGAGGTTTTATTACAGAAATGTCAAGTCCGGAAACTTACTTTGGCCGCTGCTGCAGATGTAATGGATGCAGACGAAGAAATGGATCTTTCTGGTGTCAGAGATCGGTTTGTCTTTGGAGAAAAAGCAACCTTCAGATTGTCATCTCCACTTGCAGCTGATCTGTCCAGATTGTTCTAACAAGAGGACAAAAAACACAAGTATAAAAGACATCGGAAACAATGGCAGTGATACCAGAGAAAACAAAGGTATCAGAAGAGAGCACCAGAAGTATCAGATGGGGCACAATAAAACAGTAGAAAATAGTCCTAGACAGTTTAAACTGTACCCATTCAAGAAATATTACTCTCATGGTACCTAACATGAGCTGAAGCAGACACATACAAAAGGGAACCACAAACCCAAAAACATGACTGTTCTCAACCGACAGACAACCCTGTTAAGAGGGATTCTGATAAGTTTAACAGGTGCTATACAAAGTTCAACAACCGTACAGTACAATCAGCAAAACAGAATGCAAATGAAAAGCACCAAAAATTAGTTCAGCGGTATTTACGAAATGACCAAAAGCACCACCAAAATGTAGTCAAACAGTCTTCAAGGGTACAAGCACCAAAAGCACCAAAACATTACCATAATGCACGGAAAATCTAAACATCGGAGAGACACAAAGAGAGAGAAGTCACGGCAGACCAAATATTTTGAACGACAAGCTCTAAGTAGCCAGATAAAGTTTGTAAACTAAAGACAAGTTTACTATCAGCGTTTTCTTACAAGAATCGTGTCGGATTCCAGCTGAAAGACGCATCTGAGTTTGGAGTCCATCAGCTGTGAAGCACTTGCCTCCTTCCACTATGCCAGAAGAACAGAAAGATATTGTGTAAATCATTGGAAATAAACTCCATCCACTCACTCACAATGGCTCCATGACTGTGCAATTCCATTACTTGCTCCTAGCAACACACAGCAGGCATCACAGCATCTCAAAGACTCCCAATGCTGTTGCTATTATGCACCGGTATATGACATCTAATTTACTTGAAAAACCTTTACATCCTTTCTCATGGATAGTACCGTATCGTATCTGGGAATTTATAAAACACCGCTCACAGTATAGACAATTCACAGGTGCTCTCAGCGTGACAGCCCAGTGGAAATATGCACTTTGACAATTTTATACCCCATTAAACAAAGTCTGACTTCAACGGTTGATGAAATATAGAGGGGAGAGGGGTCAGAATGGATAAAACAGAACTATCTGCTGACATTTCCATAGGAAACTTATATATAAAGGTTTGTCAGATTCAAGCATCCCAGTAGATATACGGTTTATATAGTAGCCAGTGCTCGAAATGAACCGGAACGCACCGGAACGCCGTTCCGGTTCGTCAGCGTTCCGTTCCGGTTCGTCAAATGAATTATTGTGGAAAATACTATGAAATTAACGTGAATGCTCCCATATCTTTGACTAGCGTTCCGTTTCGTAAAATTTTCCATTTCGAGCACTGATAGTAGCATTCTACCCAGCTAATTGAGAACACACCATAATATCAAATCATTTTTTAGAACATTCAAGGAGTATTGTGACTAAAAAACCAAGTTCAAACTTTGCCAGAACAAAACATTACAGAATTCATATCTTTCCCACTGTTCATCCACTTCAACCAGTTTAAAACAAGAGGCTAAATTAAACTGATTAACAATCACAACAGTTCTGCAATGCCTGTGAAATATTACCAAAACTTCAGGAGCTTCTATGGCGCCACTTGGTGCAAACATTGACTGGACCATAAACTTGTGATTGTTTTTCTCATTTGGATCGAAGTCAAAGGGTTGCAGCATCACTGGAACACATCAGAAACAACTCCAGCCATCATTTGAGAAAAAAATGAGCAACAAAATCTTCCAATGCAAACACACATTGCTCAGGGGCTATAAATGTTAACTGTAATAAGCTTTTTTCCCCAGGAAATGACAAATTTTGCAGCTGTAATTATAAATTTATTTAAATAGAGACAATGACCAGGAACACTTCATTGTAGCTAAATGCACTTAAATTTAGCAAATGGCACTTTGCAATCTACATGGCTCAAAGTATCCCTGTCAGAAATGGAGATATGCTTTACAATCCATAATTTCTTATCTCCTCAACCACCTGTCTTTTTCAAGCTTCAACCTACCATCTTTATCACTCAAACTGTCTCTATTAGTAATAGAGGCAATATACCTGCAATCTATCAACCATTCTTCACTTCAAGCTCTATTCTCGTTTGCTGTCTACACCTTATAATTATCTGGTAATATAGATTAACTAACCTCTGCTTGCTCATTTGCTTTTGAAAGAACTAACTGCAGATAGCAACTCAGTAAACAACCCTAGCTCTGTAAAACAATCATCCACAGAGCTACTATGCGACAAAATCTAACTTCAGCAAACCCATAAAACAGCCTTATGGTGTAAGGAACTCCCACGTCATAAAGCAGTCTGTTTCCCGTGAAATTGACACCATAGATCACAGACTTACCGGAGACCGTGATCTGGTTGTTGGGCTCAAGGATGCCACTGTTTGGCCGGACGCAATAACGTTTCGGAGCAGTCGTCTTCACTTTGAAAAGCACCCTTTTCGAAGAAGGGTTTGTCAGTTTCAGTTCACTTGAAACAACACTTGTGAAGGGACCTGCATGAATGACATGTATAAATAATCGCAGAAATCAAAATCAAGTCATGGTTTAAAAGCTAATATTAAACAGAAAAGCATACAATTCGTTTTATGAATCTAACTTGGCAAACTGCATTAATTAATAGTGTTCATTTAAAACAGATCCAAACATTCTGGTTTTACATTTCTACCCTAATCCATCCAATTCTCTGCCTTCCAAGCTTTCTTGTCCTCAACAAAACCTGCCAAAGCAACTGGCAACTGCTCTGCCTCCTCTTTTGTAATCATAATCTCGAAATTTCTACAGTGCCCACAAAAGCAAAGTCGCGGGAACTCTGGTCTCTCTGGCAACCAGACTCTGACTTCCACTGGACCTTGATCTCTGGACAACCCCTCTGATACGAGGCAGTGCTTGTGAATAAGCTGGTGACCTGCGCTTAGCTTTCGAGTAGCGCTTTAGAAAGCTGGAGTTTACATTTACATAACTGACATAACTGGGACTTCAATCAGCCAGTTAACGTTAAATTATTAAAAACACTGTAAATTTTCAACTCTGAAACTGTATTTCATATCTGCAATGACAACAGCACATACTGCTTTCTTCAAATGTATCTCTATCGATTCCTAAACATGAGCTGATAATATTTAATTTCACTTGAAAAGTCCATACTTTCATTTTATCTAAGCAGCAAATAAAACATCAAGTTCTTTGACAGAAGTCACTTTCTTCACACTGCCTTCTTCAAGAAGATTCAATCACATGGCATCCAGCCATCCACATAATTGCCCAGTGTCAGTTCAAATTTCACTGGTTTCTGACATTGTGTAAGCACTAAATCAATACATATATTTACTATACATATCAAATATACATGCATGCACACACACTGGTATGTACACGAGTATAGCACACAAAATAACTTTCCGGTCACATCCTCAATAAACGTTTAACTTTCAGTGTTTCGTGAATGACAGTAATTCACCGCATGAATAACACATGCACTGATGATGAGCACGACTGATGATTTTTAATCACTTGCAGCCAGATCGCATTATAGCAGAGACGTCTGGAACCGTAACGCATAAACAGTATCAACATCTGCATTTTTAATGAACTCACTGATTTCATTGTCTCACAGTTGATAAGCACATGGCACAAGGCAAACTAATCCGTTCAGAACCTGACATAGGCATTGAAACGTGGCTACCTAACAGGCCCAAAATGGTTGCACCGTAAGATTTACTGTTGAAAACGTTTCTTGAGCTATTTGTAGCAGTACAGTTTTCTTTACACTGCTATTGGTTCTGAAACTACTTTAAATTTCAGTAATCCACAAGGAATCAAACATGGGACACACGAGTTAAGATCCAAAAAAGCCAGCAACCATTGCCAACCAGTACAATCCTGCTACCATTGAATCCAACATATACAGTGTACAACTGTACAATGTACATGCTTAACAAAGTTTCACCATGAACTTCTGCATGCTACTGCTGAGCACAGCAACAAGGTTCTCATCTACCTCTTCCACCCTGCATTTCCCAAAGGCTGTTGATTGTGTCCAGCATCATAACTAAACAATTTTCTATGTCTTTTCAGTTTAAAATTAGAGCACCGCTGACCTGCACATTAGCAAACTGAATCTGTAAAAGTCACTAGGTAAGAGAATTGAGGAAGATTTATCAGGACCTCTACATCAGCATTAGTCTCACTCTAGAATCACAGCAGTCAGGATGATGGCACCTTTAGAATGAGAGGCACTGAAGTAATGTAATGCAGAAAAATTACAAAAACTGTTAAACTCCAACCAGGAGCAAATGCATTCGTGTCAGAAATGTCTGTTCTGCAGGCGCCTGCATTCTGCTCTGCTTTTGACTGATGGGAAAAGTTAGAGTTCAGGCAGAAAGAATGCCACACTACAGGTGGTCCATGCTATGTTAACTGATTAGCTTTAATGCTTCTTCAGATGACTTATGTAGTTATCAAACACGCTGGAATACAGAGAAGTGAAGAAAACAGCCGTCCAGCACCTTAACTTATGGCTTGCATGACGTTGCTAATATTTCATGGTATTCATAAATCGAAAAATAGCACAACCTTTTCTTTAAATGTATATATGTATGTGTTTACGTATGCATATACGATTATACGTATCTGAATATTTGTATAACGCTGGAAACTGAAACCAAAAGCCACCGAACATTTAGTCGTCTAGCCACTGAAAAAAGGGTTAACAGAACTCTGAGTGAAGCACTAGTTTGACCCCTACTATGTTAAAGCATTCTAAAATTACATTAGAAATAGGCAACTGTAAAAAAGGTACTTATGGTAAAACTGTCTCCATATCATATGGAAGGTAGCAGCAGGTAATGGAAATAAACAGGACCAGGGAAAAGGTTAAACTAAAGAGTAAGGCTGAGCACTGCATTACCAAGCCAGACCTTCTCGATAAACGGTCGTTAGCACAGGTGTGTATGCGCGTGCAAAGGTCTGCATGTTAGAAACCATTGTCAGTGACGATCAGCAACTCATGGTTTATACTTCAAATCAATAACAAATGACCAATCTTAAAATCAATTTTGCTTTTATTGATCAGCATAACCTTGGCTCCTTGATGGAGACAGGGCATTTGATACTGGCCGACTATTGTGACACAGTGGTGCTTATTGCAGCTTCCCCAAAACTGTGACTACACACTGCATATATTAAGGGTACCTAGGCCCAGTTGCTTGGCAGCGCTTGATCCAGTGTCATGGACTACTAGAGCAGTGGTTCCCAAACTATGGTCCGCGGACCGGTGCCGGTCCGCGAGCCCTCAGTTGCCGGTCCGCGAAGTGAGTCAGGAAAACTACGTTTTCTCGATTGGGTGTCGCTTCGAACTATCTTGAAAAACACGATTGCCTCATAAATTAAGATTTGTTCTGGAAGTGAATGTATTTCAGCTAGTGTAAACTAAATCTGCCGAATAAATAGTTTCTCGACGAATTGCTGACAGGTCAAATAGATGTGGTTCACCTTTACTAGAAATTTTGATCGTAGCATTTGGGTTTTTTGACCGGCAATTAGAAACCCGATGTGACATATCTCTTCTTTAATAATTTGGTCACTGCTTTGGTCAATAGACGCGTCTACTTTTAGGTTTGATATTGTAAGTGCAATATATTATAAATTTGAAAATTACAAGAATAAAATATAATAAATATATTAATGAAAAGCATTAGCATGAATTATTTATATTTTTTAAACAAAATGCAAAGTTTTGATTCATATTGGACCAGTACGAAGTATTCCGTTGATATTTAGTACTGAATTATATACCCGCGCGCTACTATTAACAAATAATTTCAGTTTTTTTACCCAACTTATAGATGGCGAAGCAAGGTTCAATCACTTCAATGGATATGTTTCTTAAGAGGAAAAATACTCTGAAAGCTCTTCTCCCATTTCCTTCAACTTACTTATGTGAGACTGGTTTTTCATCCATGACCATTATTAAGGCAAAGTACAGGAACAAAATGGATATTCGTTCTCCTTTGCGTCTAGCACTGTCTACAATCGAGCCACGACTTGATAAGCTTGTAAACAATAAAGAGGCCCACCGTTCGCATATATACTCACTGCCAGTGAATATGATATTATTTCGTATCACATTAACTTGCTTACAACTTATTTTATAATTAGAACTGTGGTTAAATTTGTGACATTTTCCCAACAATATCCGCTTCTTTCAATGTAACTTTATAATTTGTACCAAATTCCAAGATTTGTTTTAGCCTAATCCTCGTTTTTTAAATCTTATAATTAATACATCTTTAGTGATTGAGAAAGAAATAAAACTAATAAGTTGGGTATCGGTCCTGCTGCAATGGGAAAATTCCTGCCGGTCCGTCGCATTGAAAGTGAATTCCTGCCGGTCCATCACACTGAGAAGTTTGGGAACCGCTGTACTAGAGCAATGTGATTAGTCACTGACACATAAACTGACAAATACAATACCTACAGCTACATACTTGTGCTAAAAACAAAAGAGGATAAAATGAAGAGATATTTGATCGTTTTTAAATCAATCTCTCATTTTATGAAGTATGTGAGAAGTGGCGATCAAGTCAGCATACAACTTAACTCTAATTCATAAGAACATAACTCGAATTTCAGCAGACGTTGCTCATTAGATCTGTTATTCTTTAATTGTTCAATCCTCTCTCTGTCTGTCTCTCTCACTCTGTCTGTCTGTCTGTCTGTCCACAATTCTAAGTGCTTGGTTGTTGGTTCTATGTGTGGTCTCATGTATGCACTTAAACTAAGTGACCAAGAATGCCCATTGACCAATGATTCAGGTGAACTTATAGACAGCATTGCTACAGAAGACCTCAAAGTGTCACGTTCTCGGTCCTTAGTATAAGTGCATACACGAGACCACACATCAAGGCCCCTCCAGTACTTAGTCAAATCAGACCACAGAACAAATAACAACATTTAATTCTGCAGAAACACACAGACATGGCCACCAGTTGTACAGAAAGCAGATTAAAGCAAGCAGAAAAGCCCAACCCATCCCATGCCTGGAGACTGACTTCAAGCAGACAGCCTGGAAATCACGCTCAGCCCAGCTGCTCAAGGCAGGACCCGCCCAAGCTGCCGTCTGCCACATGCAGGTGAACAGCACAGATGTTATTGGTTTCTTCTCCTGTGCACGCCAAGAGACGAATTGCTGTGCCCACTTGCCTGCTCAGTCACGGCCAGCCAACAGCCACCACTCCCAACAGTACTCCATCCACAGCCTAACCAATGGTGGAGGATAGAATCAACAGCCAAGCAACTGACAAAGTCCGCATTCACTTGGTGCCATACACTGGAAAGGACCTTCAGTCCACGTCTCAGCAAACAAACAAGCTTCTTAACTTGCCCTCATGAACCAAGAAATACTGTTGGGCAAGATATATCACTCACGTAAAACATAAACACTGTTCCTAAAATAAGTGTAATACTGCTCAAAGTGGGACCAAGAAATCACACTTGGCAAGTCTTAAGACTGTTCATGCTCCTTCAAGCAAGACAATAGCGCTTACAGGTCGCAAGCAAGAAAATATCACAAATCAAATACCAATAAGAGCAGAGCAAGAGAACATCAGTTACCAGAATTCCTTGTGCTACATAAACATTTGCTTACATTATCCTAAGTGATCAGAATCATCAAGCTTCAGCTGATGAATTTTGCAGCTCTCGTTAGTTGCTAGCCTTGACTACAGGTAAGTTAATTTACAGTTGCTCAAGAAGTTAACGTCAACAGAAGATTTAAAGCCATCGTTCACTCTCACTTCCTAACGATACACTGTGTCTTTACAGAAAGCCATCCTATTACATCACTTCTTCTTCAGGTCCTCTGCCCCAAGGTAGGTTCAAAGGGCAGGCTCAAAAGTCCAATGACAGAAAATGCACATTTCGAAGGCCTCCAATCACTTGATGTCCTCCTTTCCCAAGGTTCACGTTTTGGATCCATGTAACACCACACTCCATATCAGAGTTTTACTCATTCATTTTTAAGGTCTTGTTAATTTTTCCTCTCAGTAACTAACTCTTCTTGCTTCGAGAATGCATCCTTACCCAGTGCTATTCTTCTTTTGATTTCTTTTTGACGTTCTGCATCTTATATGACAATGCCCCCAGAAAACAGAATTCATTAACCTATGTGCTATTTCCTCGCCATTGACGTTTACTCTTACTACGCTTTCTTGTCCTTTACTTATCTTCATGATCTTTATCCTTGAAATTACCTTACAATATATCCATTGTCATATTTCATGTGTCTGCACATCTGTTCTCTTCTTCTAAGTGCATTTCAGTACAATATCTAAAGGCTGTCATAAAAACAGAGTATTCCAGATGTACATTACTGTCATATGAAAATGCTCAGTGGCAAAAGGATATTTCTTGTCAAGTTCAAACTGGAGCCTGTCAACATTTATTAGGTATCTTTTCAAAAACTTTGTACAATTCTTTTAATAAATATAGATAATATTGAAAACTGATAGGCTGTGTCTTGGGTCAGGCCACAGCTGGGTCTTTGTCCAACCTCACTGTAAGGTTTCTATGGTATGCACGAATCCATTTTATTGTCCATCAGAAATATGGAAAAATTAAGGAATGGGGCAGAAATTAATAAATAGAAAAGAAATTAAGAAACTTCTTGTTTACACCAATGTAACACAATGTAAATGGACAGAGACCAGGTACCTAACCTAACCTTAGTAGTTTAAAAGATATTGCCACTGGAATCCTTATAGCCCACAGTAACACAGCACATTCATTGTGGAAGGTATGTTTAATAAAAAAGTCAGCTTCATGCCAGCAAGATCTTTGGTCCAGTCCTGCTGAGTGGACACTGTTTATTCACCACTGCAAGGTGTTTGCTGTGCATAATTGCCTTTTTGCCAGGTAGTACAATTATATAACAGTCAGAGCTGGACAGTTGATGGCTAGACCCAGATTGTATGTCACTGTCAACAGACTATGTATATACATCAACAGCCAGGCACGTGTTGAGAAAGAAGCCACGTAGCCATTGACACCTCAACCAACATAGTACCAGAGTTCTTAAATGCTAGATCAAAGCTTTACTGTGAAAGCAAGTTTTAAAGTTCTGTTAGTGATACACATAGTCACATAAAAAAAAACAGCCCACGATGTGAACGCATTCAGTTAAGGGTATATCAAAACATGATTTTAACAAACAATAGAAAACACTAAATAAATCTGAATTTCATCAGCAACAATCGACTTGGGAAACATTATAGTCCCGAACAGTCTGTCACAAGTGAAATGTTACTAAAAAAGATGTAGGCCCTCTGACTATATCAACAATATGAACATCACTGCATCATAATAACACTCACATCACCAATAGCAATGATAACAGCAATTCATCTAGCTCAGAACTATAAGAACACAGCTAAATCTACACCAGAGCTCTATGACTCACATCTTTCACAGCATCAACACCCAAACATTTCACATTATGGTACATTAGTATATGGCTAAACAGCTGTTCCTTCTGCAGCAATTTAGACTTAGTACTTTGAAGTGCTTCCAGCATCAAGTAGCGTATCCTCAGTCATGATTTTCTTTAGAGAAAATGTGTACCATATTCGTTTCCCATCAGCAACTGGAACCCTAGGTGAACCATGCAGATGGTAAACCATTTCCCAAAATCTCAAGGCACATTCAGGCAGAAGAACTTGGCAAAGTAGGAAACGTTCATTCCGTTTGCATCTCAATGTTCTTTAATGGAGCTATCCAGTGGCTAAACAAGTACTGCAATTAGTTGTCAATCCTTCCGTTTTTGACAGTCTGTCCAACTAATGTTTCTGACAACCAACATTACCAAGACTCAAGGTTTCAAAATAAGATTTGTACAGAACATCTAAGTGATACTTCACTCCAAATTCAAATACTATACCTTTAATATTATATGTAACAAACACAGATGTCCAGCGGGATAACCATACATCCGATACCCATGTTTCTGCTGCTCAGCGCTTTGTCTTAAAATTTGTCCTAAAGCGAAATTTTTTCAACATTTAACACTTTAATGATGAGCTGCATTGATTTCCCAGTCACTTCTAGTACACTCTCGTTGTAAAAATGTTAATTCATGTTCAAACTGCTATTGCTTGTAGTTTTGGTGTTATTTCCAAGAGTCTGGTGTGGTTTTTGTGTGTTTGGATGGTTTCTGCTTGTGATTACAGCTGTGCCGAATATTCAAATTTGGTTCATTTCAAACCCGAATAGGCTTCAAATTAGTTTATTCGTACTCAGCTGAATAGTTTTTTAAATCCAAATAGTAAATGCAGTATACAAAACTGTTCACAGTTTCCATTGCTTGCCTTTCCTAGCTGTTTGATAATTCTGAATAAAGCAACCTTGAGCTTCAAATATTTTTTAAATTGAATTCTGATAGCCATTAGGCAATGAATCAGCAAAGTCCAGTATGCAGATGTTTTAAAGTGATGGGCAGAGATCCTAGCAAAGCCACATACTTCATGTTTGAGCAGCTGCACTGGCTTCCTCTCTCTGCACGTATTAAGTTCAAAATCCTTATTCTGGTGTCCAAGACACAGCGGGTTCTCGCCCCGAAATATTTAATTGATGTAATTCACCGGCCTCTTTCTGTCTCCTCGCATCGTCCACTTCGCTCCTCAAACAGATCTGATCTTTCAGTTCCTCATACTAGAACAGCAATGGTGCAGTCCCAATCTTTTGCCTCAATTGGTCCCTCTCTCTGGAATACACTGTCTCCTTCACCAGCTTCTTCTCTAGAGCCACTGCGAGCGTTTAGATGACAGTTCTGTAAGGGCAGGGTTGATATTAAGCTATGTAAATAGCATAGGGGCACTGCAGCCGGACTTGTACGGCGGGGAGACTTCGGCGGTCATGACTTCGACTGCCTTTGAACGGGCAACTCTGTAGTTCTGGCTAAGGGCCTGCTGCAGGACAACTCAATTTTATTAAACTCTTAAGACTACAGGTCTATTTTGCACTAATATCAATTTCCTTTCTAATAGATTCACGGGTCGTCGAAGGACTGTGTGCTTGTGGTGGGAGCAACGAATTGACCACAGTATTTGGATGATGCTGTTATTAATAAAGAATAGAAAATACTTTTGCTGTTACCTATGATTTGTTTTCGCAATCGTATTTGACCGAAATAGTGTGTAGTAATTTTAGTATTTGACTACATAGTAAAAGACATGATTAACACCAATTGTTCTTGGAATAGTCCATTTCTAGCCAAAATAATGCCAAGTTCCAGATGGATGAATTGACATTTTGACTTATTTACGGGGAGTTTTGATTTTGTAGGACTGCTGTTATTGTGATATCATGGTGTTGATGCACTGTCAATGAATGGCCTGAATTTACTTCTAAGCTAAGCTTGGTGTGACGGGGTAGTTTACGTGTCATATCCGTCTGTTGACTTCATGACAACTCATCATTAACTAAGCTGCTTTTAGCAACAGCTGCTGCTGCGGCAATCCTGCTTGGCTAGGTAAACTGTTAAATTTGCTTTGAGGGTGATTGACATCAGCCATAGGCGACCAGGGTGAAATGTGTATAGCACTGTGCATAAAGGGGTCAAAATCTTTACATTAAATCAGTGATTCATAAATGCCCCTGGAAGGTGAAATGATAGTACTGTATCTTTATTAAATTGTACTATTAATCCATCTTTGAAAAGGATTGTCACTCCAATGTTTTGGTGGTCAATCCAATCTGGCAGTCTACATAAGTGCCTCAGACACCAACGTCGATGTGACACCTTATTCCGGAATAAAATGACTTTAAAAATTCAATCTAAGCTATGAAATAGTTGTAGCAATGAAGAGCTAAACCTTTACCTACACATATGTAAGTACTGGTTAATATGCAGCAATAATTACCTGCAGTGTATGCGGCATCAATTACCTGTACACACAACATCAGTCACCTGTACCATATGCAATCACAATTCTCCACTCATGTGCAGCAGTGATTACCTGTACACATGCAACCTTAACAAACTGTCATGCTGCAGGATCACCATAATTCTAGCAACCTGCCTTACATTAACATAACAGTGGCTGCTGTACAACAGAGATAATGTATTCCCAAAGTAACATTGCCTGCAGCATCAAAACACCCACACAAAACTCTCAAAAGATACCAGTCAAATGAAATAGTTCCCAAATGCATAGCATGACTGTTTCAAGAAGATGGTCCGACATAAAAACCCATACTGGGCTAAGGCACCTGCATATCTCTGCTGGCAGCAGAGCACAGCAATCAAATGCCCCAAAACTAGAACACAGAACTCCCTATATTTGGACAGGTGGAAACCATTTTGGATGGGTGAAAATTATTTTGGACGAGCTTAAATTGTGCATGATTCTCCTCCAGCACCATCCAGTTTCTTCTCTAAAGCCACTGCCAGTGTTCAGATGACAGTTCTGTAAGCAGTAGGGGTTGACATTAGGCTCTGTAAACAGCATAGGAGCACTGCAGTTGGACTCATATGGTGGCGGGACTTCGAGCGGTCATGACTTCGTATGCTCTTGGCATCGGGCGGTCACGACTTCGAATGATTTTGGATGGGCAACTCTGTATTTCTGGCCAAGGGCCTGGTCATCAACAAGTCTCCTATCTCTGTCTCCACGACATCTCTGCCGCTTTCGACACCATAGATCATGATCTATTTCTTCTTTGCCTGTCCTCTTGGTTTGGCATCTCTGGCTCTGCTCTACTCTGGTTCCAGTTTTATCTGTCTTCCCGCTCCTTCTCTGTTAAAGCTTCCAGCCACTCTTTGCAACCGCTCTCACTCTCTTTTAGTGTTCCTTAAGGCTCTGTCCTATGGCCACTTCTCTTCATTCTTACACTACACCTCTGTGCAATGCCATACAATTATTCTCTCCTGTTGACCACCATCTATACGCAGACGACACCCAACTCTTAACATCCTTCTCCCCAAGCTCTTTCTCCTCCTCCATGTGGTCAAACTAGTCTCTAAATGCCAACCCCCTCAGCCTCAACTCTGCCAAAACAGAATTTATTATCCTGGCCTCTCAAATCAGACCTAGATCAAGAAAATCCTGGACCCTTCTATACACTTACCGGTACCCACCAACTCTTCACCTCTCATTTTCACCTCTGACTCACCTGTGTGCAATCTTGGCATTACCTCTGACCTACACCCACTGCTTTCCCTCTGACGCCGCCGCTGCAGTCCGCCTCATGTGCCACTCCACTGACTCTTTGACTGCCTGGATGTCTTCCAACCGCCTTCGCTTGAATCCCACTAAGACTCAATATATCTGGCTGGGCACCCCTAGGCAGCTTGCTAAGATTGATCATGCTTGTCTTACTTCTGAGTTCCCCTATATCGTCTTTTCCACCTCCGTTAGAGATCTTGGCGTCATCTTGGATTCAGAACTCACCCTCTCTCCGCATATCTTGCAGCTGAGCCGGGCTTGCTACTTTCAGCTACGACAGCTTCGCGTTGTTTCCCGCTCTCTTTCCCCCCAATCTGCTGCTACTCTCGTTCATGCATTCATTACCTGTCGGCTTGACTACTGCTGCTCCCTCTATATTGGGCTTCCCCTCACTCGACTGAACTGTCTGGAACGCGTATTGCGTTCTGCTGCGCGTTTGATTGGGAGCATACCTAAATTTGGCCATGTTTCTGAATACATGCGTGATGTCCTCCACTGGTTACCACTCTCGCAACGCATTGTCTACCGGGTTGCCTCCATTGTCTGGAAATGTCAGCTTGGCTGTGCTCCCTTCTATCTGCGTGAGCTCTGTTCTCGTGCCTCTGTTCCACCTGGTCACCGCTCTCTTCGCTCTACCACCCGTGGTGATCTCTCTGTTCCTTTTGCACGCACCGCTACTATGCAGCACCGTGCTTTCTCCGTCGTTGGTCCCAAAATTTGGAATGGGCTTCCTTCTGAGCTGCGGTCTCTTCCTCGAAACTCATCCACCGCTTTCTTCTCTGCTCTAAAGACTTTTCTCTTTCGCCGGGGTTGGGCTGGGAGCGCCTCTGAATAGATTCCTTGAAGGGGCGCTATATAAATGTTTTGATTGATACAACTATCCTTCTCTACTCATATCTCCAACCTCTGAAGCACCTGCTTTATGCATATCTCTCATATATCCACTATCCAGTCTTGTTGTCCTCGAGACCAAGGTCTTGGTCTCGAGTTCACTCGAGTTCGTTTTTAAAAGTCTTGGTCTTGGTCTTGAGGTTCAAGGTCTTGGTCTTGAGGTTCAAGGTCTTGGTCTTGGTCTTGAGGTTCAAAGTCTTGGTCTTGGTCTCGCAAGACCAAGACCAAGACCGGCTGTTAATATGAACAGTCATTTAACAGAACTCAAAAATTCTGTATCAAGCCTGCTTGCATCATACGACCAATATCTATGGATGGATACAAGTCATGTTGGTCAAGAAAACCCATTGGCAGCAGCAGCAGTTATTCTGTATCAGACGTACAGTATGATAAACCATGGGAAGATTTCAAAAGGACTCACTATCTGTACATATACATCCAGTGCTTGAAAAGCTTCTCTGTGTGTGTGTCAGCGACTTCAGCACCTGTAGAACGTATTTTTTCACATGGCGGAATTTTTATGAGGCCCACCAGGCACGTCTTGGTCAGAAAATTCTGAGCGAATTGGTTTTTATAAAATACAAAGGCATTTGGTATAAGAGTTTGCATGTAGGACTTTTGAATACGAATTCGGATTTCTCTGCAGTTTGCATTTAAAGTTAATTTGCTTAAATTAAATAAAAGACTCATGTTTCATTAAAATAGTGAATATTCCGACTTTACAATTTTTGGAAGTCTTGACCTGATTTCGATTTTTTGGGTCTTGGTCTTGGTCTTGAGGTTCAAGGTCTTGGTCTTGGTCTTGAGGTTCAAGGTCTTGGTCTTGGTCTTGAGGTTTAAGGTCTTGACAACAAGACTGCATATATCCACCTTCATGGTTGAACAACTCCATTGGCTCCCTCTCTCTGCCCATATACAATTCAAAGTGCTTATTCTTGTGCTTAAGTCTCAACTGGGTCTCGCTCCACAGTACTTGCATGATCTAATTCAACGGCCTCATTCTGCTGCTTCGCTGCATCCTCTCCAATCTTCTGACCATCTTGAGCTCTTAGTTCCTCGTGTCAGGACTACTATGGCTCAATCCAGATCCTTTGCCTGCATAGGTCCCTCACTTTGGAACCGACTTCCTCCTTCTGTCCGCACCACCATTCTCTCTGGTAGAGTTGCTTCTTCCTTCCCTCACCTTAAATCCTGTTTTTTGTCTTGGGGTCTCGCGCACTGGGAGCACCTCTGAATGGTCTATACCACAAGAGGCGCTTTATAAATGCCCATATACAATACAATACAATACAATATTCATGACCTCTGCCGTATTCGACCCATGCTTGACTTTTAAACTGCATCAAATATCACTACCTCCATTGTCCACTCCAAGCTTGACTACTGTAATTCCCATGTCCTTAACCTCAAATCCACCCAAATTAAGCATTTACAACTCATCCAAAATTCTGTCGCCCAAACTGTCACCAGGACGCCCAAGCATCACCATATCACTCCTGTTCTTAAATCATTTAACTGGCTGAAAATCGCTGAGCGCATCCACTGTTTAAAGTCCTATTGCTAACCTACAACTCATTACAATACTCTCCACTTACCTTCGCCAACTCTTCACAATCCAGCCACCCCGAGTCTACCCGATCATCTTCCTATCTCACTCTCTCCCATCCTCCAGTCACTACTCACCACAAAGTTCTCGAAGCAATCCTTATTCCACACTGCAGCTCAACCCTGGAATGAACTTCCCTCTGAATTCCACATATTCTCAGTTCCTCCATCAATACCACCACTCAGGCCTCTACCTCAGGCTCCTCTACTTATCAATCTATAGGCTTTCCACTCCAAATTGAAGTCTCACCTCCTCAAGAATTCCTACCTTAATCCATCCCATCCTCCGCCTTCCAAGCTTTCTCGTCCTCAACACAACCCACCGCAACTGCGGCTGCCTCCTCTCTGGCAAACCGGACATAGACCCCACTGGACACACATCTTTGGGCAAATCCTCAAATATATGATGCAGCGCTCGTGAATAAGTTGGTGCATTATGCTTAGCTTAGGCGTAGCACTTTAGAAATTTGGAGTTTATAACAACAAATATAATAAATTATGCACTAATTCTAATACTGCAATGACACACAGGTTTAACAGAGCACTGTTGTAATGCATAATTTATCCCTCACTGTACAGTATTAGTGTTCAAATGTTTTATAATGTAATGTACTTGATTCTACTTCTTGATATTCATTCATTCATCCAAATGGTCACCCAGATATAACAGAAGTGAAAGGCAAGAATTATAATGCTGCATATTTTCTTTCACATGAATCTGAAATTTCTTCCATTCTTTATTCCATATAAAATGGTATAACCATGTAAAAGCTACAACAGGTTAAAATAAATAAATAAATACTGGAGATTAGAGTGCCGTATTTTGTAGACAGTCGATAAGATCGAAGCAACGATTCAGAAGCACTTGGGTCGCTACGCAGTGGCTTGAGGTGGATTCGATCCTGTGACCCTGCGGTTACAAGGCACCGACCTACACCACCGTGTCCCCGAATTTGCTACTACTAATATTTTCTACTACCAGCAATTCACACAGAATCCTTTCAACTCTTCAATTGAAGTGGTGTACACAAAACACAACATCAGCTCCAATTTGTCTTTTTACAACACATGCTTCGCCTAATTTCGCCATCATGACTATGACACGCTGCACTCTGTCACCTTCTACCAGGCATATCCCGCTGTCCGTGCATCATAAATGCTTGTCTAACCAGTCCTGTACCTTTGCTTCTAACATGTTGTGACGTTTTACAGAGTATTCAAATTTACAGACGTCCCAGCTAAAGCGCTACAAAAGTTTGTGCATGCATACTAGAATCGGCCCAGGCCTTCGGATGTCTACAACAAATAGTGCAGAATGTCATTACCTATAAACGTCAGTTCGTTTGGCGGATTGAGAACTAGAACTTGCTCCAGTTTGGCCATTTTGTGAAAAGTTTCAAGGCTCAAACTCCAAATTTCAAACAAAATTCTATACAAGTTCTCAAATACGGTCCGGTCACAGATATGTAAGCTTTTTCAGAGGCTACACACGATGACGTAATTAGAAATAAACTCGAGGCGCTACTGATGGCTGACGGCATTCTGCGGCGCATCTAGCTGTTGGCAGATGCATGGTCGCCGACTTATAATAAATGAAGTCTGTAAAGATTCAGACGGCGTCGCAGTGTAAGCAGCAAGTCAGATTGCCAGAAAATAAGGGAGAGAGACGGTAGAAGAGCTGCTTATGGCGGATTTAGTTTCGGACAAGAGAGTTTAAGGTAATCCATCGACCATGGGCGGCGATCCCGGGGGGGTCGAGGGGGACAAGACCCCCCCACCTTTAAGAGTGGGGGGACACGCCATACATCGGACCCCCCAAATTTTGAAGAACTCCCCAAAAAAGGTCACCAACTTTTTCGTGCTCAGGGTAGAAAATTTTTTCGCGCGCGAGCGCGAAAAATTTTTGGACCTCTTTTTTTACCAGATCAGTTCAAAACTCTTTTTTGACCATATCACTTCAAAAATGTCCCCCCCCCCACCTGTCAAACAAGATCGCCGCCACTGCCATCGACACTGATCCATATATCCACTCCTCCGTCGAATTCCATTAAGGTGTGACTGTAAGTTGGCCCTCTATCGCCTCTAGCTTGCGGCAGATGATGGTTGAAGAGTGGCGATATTGGTGGAAGAACTAGGAATTTTCGGAATTTAGGATCTCAAGAGATCATTCTAGAGTTGCACGTGCGATACAGATCGGTTGGAGAACTTAAGATGATCGACCGGGGTGCGGGAAAGTGAGATACCAGGATGATCAAGTAGGTCCTAAATTTTGATGGCTGCCTTTCCAGTATGGCACTATGCCAACATGAAACCCATACTCCAATATGGGACCAATGCGCATGTACAGAGCCTATAGCCTGGGTTACATCTATATTTTCAATTAATTGATCGGGCGAATTATTACCGTGCACCGCGCTTTATGTTTGAATGGGCACCACGTCATTTAAGGTCCCCGTAGGCTATTCGGTCCGTTCTAGCCCGATATTTAAATTTAAATCTCTGAAATAAGCCACCATCGTCTGTTCTGCGCTTAATTCTGCATATAGGCCTATTATGTTAACCCGGCCTACCAGCATGCATGATCATATATGGAGCCCATGGCACGTAGGCCCTATGCCTAGTTAGGATTCATATTTTCCATATGTGACTCCATATTTGGAGTTTGTTATAGTATAGGCCTACATCCAGGGCTGTAGTGGTAAAATTTGAGGTGAGTATAGGCCTACGCTACCGGTGAGCAGCGGCGTCATGCACTAGGGCTGGTGTGACCCTAAAAAAAGTTGAAGACCTTTTTTTAGGAATTCGTCTAAGAAAAATTTCAGACTTTTTACCAATTCTCTGAAAATTTTCTGACTTTTTACGATTTCGTCTCTGAAAAAGTTGATGACCTTTTTTTAGTCATTCGCCCTAAAAACCTTTCAAAACCTCTCTTTTTTCTCAAAATTTCATTGCTCAGTGGCTAGGCCTACCGGTCTCTACAGAGGTAGGCCTAAGTATACGCTGTATACCCGCGTATAGCCTACCCTCCTCTAGAGCCCTGAGTATATACGCTCTCAAATTTCTCTAGAGGTAAGTAGGCCTATATGCTGTATACCCGCGTATACCCTCGACTACAGCCCTGCCTACATCTATAATTTTGGTCCTATGCAATGTTGTTGGAATGCTGGCAGGGAAAGATGCTCTCATAATTAAATGCTTCCAAGGATCATTTGCTCTATAGCTATACGGAAGCGGGACGTGGACATCGCATATCTTGACAACCAATTAAGTTCGTAGATTATAGAGCTGTAGGCCTACCAGTAGGGCATAACCGGAAATCACCTCGGACATTTGCCTCGGCCGAATATCCCGTTTTCGGCACTATTCGCCTCGGCAAATACTGTACACACAAATAGTTGCAAATATAATTTGTAAACTTATTCAATAAACTTATTCAATAAACTTACGTAGGCCTATATAAATGTTCAGCCTTAAAACAAATAAGTCTACAACGGAAGTTGAGTCCATTTAATTCATTATTTATTTCTAAAATTCACTTATTACCAGTCTTGTTGTCCTCGAGACCAAAGTCTTGGTCTCGAGTGCACTCGAGTTCGTTTTTAAAAGTCTTGGTCTTGGTCTTGAGGTTCAAGGTCTTGGTCTTGGTCTTGAGGTTCAAAGTCTTGGTCTTGGTCTCGCAAGACCAAGACCAAGACCGGCTGTTAATATGAACAGTCATTTAACAGAACTCAAGAATTCTGTATCAAGCCTGCTTCCATCACAAGACCAATATCTATGGATGGATACAAGTCATGTTGGTCAGGAAAACCCATTGGCAGCAGCAACAGTTATTCTGTATGATAAACCATGGGAAGATTTCAAAAGGACTCACTATCTGTACATTTACATCCAGTGCTTGAAAAGCTACTGTGTGTGTGTGTGTGTGTGTGTGTGTGTGTGTGTGTGTGTGTGTGTGTGTGTGTGTGTGTGTGTGTGTGTGTGTGTGTGTGTGTGTGTGTGTGTGTGTGTGTGTGTGTGTGTGTGTGTGTGTGTGTGTGTGTGTGTGTGTGTGTGTGTGTGTGTGTGTGTGTGTGTGTGTGTGTGTGTGTGTGTGTGTGTGCCAGCGACTTCAGCACCTGTAGAACGTATTTTTTCACATGGCGGAATTTTTATGAGGCCCACCAGGCACGTCTTGGTCAGAAAATTCTGAGCGAATTGGTTTTTATAAAATACAAAAGGCATTTGGAATAATAGTTTGCATGAAGAACTTTTGAATACAAATTCGGATTTCTCTACAGTTTGCATTTAAAGTTAATTTGCTTGAATAAAATAAAAGACTCATGTTTTCATTAAAATAGCGAATATTCCGACTTGACAATTTTTAGAAGTCTTGACCTGATTTCGATTTTTTGGGTCTTGGTCTTGGTCTCGGTCTTGAGGTTCAAGGTCTTGGTCTTGGTTTCGAGGTTCAAAGTCTTGGTCTTGGTCTTGGTCTCGAGGTTCAAGGTCTTGGTCTTGGTCTTGGTCTTGAGGTTCAAGGTCTTGGTCTTGGTCTTGGTCTTGAGGTTTAAGGTCTTGACAACAAGACTGCTTATTACAAGTGAAGAAATTTATTTCGATCATTTTTCATTACATGAAAATGTGAAGCTTCGCATTTGGGACAAATGGTACTCGATTCGTACCCGGATCAGGCAAATAGTACATCCAAATACTCGGTTCGTACCTGTGAACTGAGTTTTGTGTACAGTCTTGCAGTGCGAGATATTAGCGTATATATTTAGTGCGCTTACTTTAGTTTCACGTGTATATGTATATATGATAGATGTATAACGTTTAGTCTTAGTGACACGCGCGGCCGGCCAATCTCGGCAGCGGCGCGCTATATGTATATTATTAGTGTTCGCTTAGGCGCACAGAAGGCAGGTGTGTCAAGAGGCGCGAAGAATTATGCTGACTGGAGAAGTTTTGAATTCGAGTGTGTTCGCTGTAGTAGTGTGGCTGACTAGTTGAGTTGTAATCGAATTGAGTTCTGTCTGTTTGTTTCTTATTAAACTGAAAAGATATTAAACTGTGTTGCTGATTAGTTCAGGTTATACTTATACGTAGAATTAGTGTTCAAAAGGTGAACGTTAAATAGGCGTTAAGTACGAAGAGAACAAGGATTTAATCAGAAGGATTGTCAACGGAAGGATTGGGTTGACATTATTGGTGGCAGTGACGGTGTGGATAAGAACTCACGGTGGATAAGAACTCACGGTGGATAAGAACTCACGGTGGATAAATTACTCACGGTGGAATAATTACTCACGGTGGAATAATTACTCACGGTGGATATAAACTCACGGTGGATTAAAATTCACGTTATCACCTCCTTCGGCGGATAGAAGAATCTACGACGGTGATAAAAGAATTTACAACGGTGTTAGAAGAATCTACGACGGTGTTAGAAGAATCTACGCGTTGTTGCTGTGTGACGAATTTACGATATCATCGACGGTGGAACACGAGAAAACGGTATAAAAATTTCGTTGTTTTCCACGAACAAATATAAAAGAAATCCCGTTTGTTTATCGATTCACACACCAAGAAAAACCGTGACTTCTTTGAAAAGAGAAATCACCAAAGTAAACAAGTAAGATGGAGAAACTAAGTGCTGAAAGACAAGCAGATATTAAGAAGATGTCTACGGAAAGGCTAAAACAGCGTTTGTTGAAAGCCGGTTTTAAAGAAGAACAATTAGAAGGTATGTCACGTGGTGACATGATGCAGGAACTCGCCGATGTGTGGGTGAAAGAAGAAGTCGAAGAAGAAGGTGCCGTTGGCGGTGCCGTAGAAAAGGCTATTGAAAAACCTCCTGTGCCTATGTCTATGGAGATGTTGATGCAGTGGATGATGATGAAAGAAGATAGGGAGGAGAAACGTAGACAGGAAGAGAAAGAAAGAGAAGATAAACGGAGACAAGAAGAGAAAGAGCTAAGACAGGAAGAATTACGTCTTCAGAGAGAGAAAGAAGAGAAAGAATTGCGCTTGCAAAGAGAGAAAGAAGAGAAGGCAGAACGTCTTCAAAGAGAGAAAGAAGAGAAGGCAGAATTTGCAAGGCAAGAAGAATTGCGCTTGCAGAGAGAGAAAGAAGAGAAAGCGGAACTGGTAAGGCAAGAGGAATTGCGCCTGCAGAGAGAGAGAGAAGATAAAGCAGAACAAGTGCGTAAGGCAGAACTTGAATTGCAAAAGAATCAGTTTGAGATTCAGTTAGAACAGTTGAAAAGAGATAGGGAAGATGCTGAAAGAAGAAGATTGGAGCAGATGATTGAATTTGAAAAAGCTAGAAAAAGTGATGAAGAGGTACGTCAGCAACAGATTGAAGCAAAGAGAATGCGTGAAGAAGAAAAAGAAAAAGCGCGAACGTTAGAGTTAGAACGCGCAGAACAGATCAGACAAGAAGAACTCAAATTTCAGAAAGAAAGTTTGGAAAAGGCAGAGGCAGAAAGACAAGAACGTCTGAAACTGGAGAAATCAAAATTGACATTGAAAGAAACGCAAATGAGAGAAGAACGGGAAGCAGAAAGAAGGAAACAGCAAGAAAGTGAAACTTTGGTGTCCAAAATTAAGAAAATAGGTGATGCAATGAAGCATGTATTGCCTCAAATGCCAACTGATATGATGGAGGTGCCATTATATTTTGAAACAGTCGAGAACGCGTTTCGTAGTTTTGCTGTGGAAAAGCCGTTTTGGGTTAAATTATTACTACCATTGATGACGCCGAAAGCTCGAACCGTTCTGAATAGATTGTCATACGATGATCTAGACAATTATGATAGAGTCAAGCAGCACTTATTAAAAGAATTTAAGTTGACTTCGAGAGAATACAGAGCCAGATTTGTGGATGCTAAGAAGACGACAGAAGAGACTTATACTATGTTTACGGCAAGACTTAAGAACTTGCTAAACTATTACGTGAGAAGTCGAAACGTGAACAGAGAGTATGATACGCTCTTTGATTTGCTGGTAGCGGATAAGCTAAAAGAATGTTTACCGCCAGGTCCACTACAGTTTGTATTGTCGTAGGAAGGAACTGACTGTCTTCAAGCTAGTGCAGTGGCAGACTTAGCAGACATTCATGTAAACAATCGAATTGGGTTTGCGATCCCAAATATAAACAGTTATCCTTCTCAACGTTCCGTAAACCAAAGCCAGAGTGGAAAGTGGAAAAGTAATCCAGGAACAGGGAATCAGTTCATTGGTAAAGAAGTCAAGGCTAATGTCCCTGTACCCAATGAGACCAGAGAAGTGACGTTTGGTCGTCAGGGATTTAACAAATCGTCAGCGCCGTTTGCCAAGAGGGAAGGCAACACATCGTTTACGCAGTATAAGAGAAATGAAGGAAATGAACAACGAGGTATGGTTGTGAAGCGTTGTCACAACTGTGGTTCAGACAAACATTTGGTTAAATTTTGTCCAGTTCCAGTGGCAGCAGCTAGTTCTAGCAGAAATCAAGAACGCACAAGGGTGAATCTGATTCAAGTGGTTAGTGATACAGGTAATCAAACCGCGAGTCAAGAAAACCAAGAGACTGAAGTAAAGTCAGTAATGAAATGTGGTATTCAAAAAGAAATTCTATTGGATGCTGGAATTCAGAGAGAAGTCATAGGAAAAGATGACAGTCGAATATTGAAGAAATCGTTCTTGCAATATGTCGAGGTTGAAATTCGTGCAGTAGACGGTAAAGAGCCAGTGAAAGTCAAAGCACTGAGCGACTCGGGAGCAGAAATTCCGGTGATTAGTGAAGAATTACTGGAAGGCATGAAGGTGGAACAAATTGGAAAAGTGAATTTGCAATGTGTGGCAGGAGATGCCATTCCTGCGAAGTTAGTGAAAGTCGATGTTAGACTGTGTGGTAGTGACATGGAAGAAGAGGGATTTCCGCGTAAAATCCAGTGTTCACTTACACCTTATGTCACCTTGATGTGTGCTAGTATTGCAAAGATGGGCAGTACAGAAAGATTCTTGTTGCATCCAGAGATAATTGCCGAATTAAAAGCCGTACCACAGATGAAAGTTAAAACGATACAAGGAGATGTGAGTGTACGAGCAAATGTAATGACGAGAGCGCAGAGTCGGAAACAGGAAATGGTAGCTGTTGATGAGAAGAGTGAAACTGAAAGTTCCAGTGATGAGGAAAACGAAAGTAATGAGCAACGAAGCTTATCGCGAGATGGTGTAACATCAGAGATAAACGAGCAAGAGATGGTTGCATGCGAGAATGGCACATTAAATGAAACGGAAGAAGACAATGAATGTGATGTGGGGATAGGAGACTTGTATAGAGATGAAGAGATGGACGAAGAACAAAAGGTGCAGATTGCCGATTCGAAGAAGTTCGAAGAGCAACAGAGAAAGGATGAATCGTTGAAGCCGTGGTGGAAGTTAGCACAAGAGAAAGAATCTGAATTCTGTGTGATCAACGGTTTATTGCATAAGAAATATCAGATATTAGACCAGACGATATATCAACTAGTGTTACCAAAAGAGAGACGAATTAAAGTGATGGAATTGGCGCATGAATCGGTATTTGGAGGACATCTAGGAGAAGAGAAAACAAGAGAACGAATAAAGTTGTCTTTTGTATGGCCAAAGATGAGAAGAGACATTGTGAAATTTTGTAAGTCTTGTGAGAAGTGTCAATTAAAGGCAAGGAGTCTGGTGATGGATAGAGTACCTATCACTCCGGTCTCAAGAGAAGAGGTCGCCTTCAGGAGAATGACGATGGACCTCGTTGGCCCGATCGATCCGGTATCTGCTGCAGGTCACAAGTATTGTTTATGCATTGTGGACTCGTGCACCAGATGGCCTACAATCTTCTTATTGAAATCGTTGACAGCGAAGGCTGTGTGTGAAGCGTTGATGGAACTGTTCATGAACGTTGGTGTGCCGTCCGTGATTACAAGTGACCAAGGAACGAACTTCACAGCCAGTTTGACAAAAGAATTTCTCGATTTAATGGGCTGTAGTCCAAGATTCGACACACCAGGACACCCAGAAGCTGCTGGATTAGTAGAGAGATGGAATCAGACATTTAAAAAGATGATCCATCATGTGATAATAGACAACCCGAGGAAATGGCACAAGATAATTCCTTTCACAGTGTGGGCATTACGAGAAGTGCCGAATGCAACTACTGGAGTATCACCATATATGCTTGTCTATGGGAAAATTCCGAGAGGACCATTGGCAATATTAAAAGAGAGTTGGACTAGAGAAATAAACTTACCACCTCATGTTGGAGTTAAACCAGAAAAGTATTTGAAAGAACTCAAAGAAAATATGGAGAAAGCATTATTGTTTGCAGAATCCTACTCTCGAGAAAAGCAATTACAATACACGAATCAGTATAACAAGAGAGCAAAGCACAAAGAATTTGAAGCTGGTGAGAAAGTCATAGTTTTGTATCCAACGTCAACGAACAAACTTATTTCTCGATGGCATGGTCCATGTACGATCATACATCGAAGATCAAAGTACTCTTATTTAGTCGATATGGGTGAAAATGGTCGAAGAATAATTCACGCCAACAAGATCAGAAAATATGTTACTCGAGCATTAAGTTGTGGTCTAATCGTTGAAGAAGATGAAGATTTTGGTTCAGTGGTTGAATTACCAATGAGGAATGAGGTTCAAGATGACAAGAATTCACTTAACCTCGATCCTGAACAAATTAGCCATTTGACAGTAACTCAGCAAGAACAGTTGTTGAACGTTTTGAACAAATACTGTGACAGATTTTCAGAAAAACCCGGATTATGTACATTGGTTGAACACGAAATTGAACTAAAACCAGGATTTCGTGAAAAGGAATTTGCAGCATATCGAATTCCTTTGATTTATCGATCAGAAGTGGAACGTCAGATCAAAGAAATGTTAAAAACAAACATTATTAAACCATCATCGAGCAGAATGGCAAGCCCTTTGGTTATTGTTAAAAAGAAAGACGGATCTTTGAGACTTGCCTGTGACTACAGATACATTAACTCATTCACAGTGGATTGTAAATATCCGATGCCGATTGTCAGAGACGTTTTGAACAAAGTTGGAAAGTCTAATGTGATTTCTATTTTGGACTGTCGAAGTGCTTATTGGACTTGTCCTGTAAAACAATCTGATCAATGGAAGACAGCTTTTGTAACACATAATGGACTGTATGAATTTACTCGTGTTCCTTTTGGAATGATAAATTCAGGCCGAACTTTTGTTAAGGCGATAAATTTAGTTTTACAGCCTATAAGTGACTTTGCAGAACCGTATGTTGATGACATTGCTGTGCATTCTGACAGTTGGAAAATTCATTTGCAGCAGTTAGATGCATTCTTGAAGCAAATGCGATTGCATAATATTACCTTGAATTTGAAAAAATGCATATTTGGTAAGAGTGAGGTAAGATTTATCGGTCATGTGGTTGGGTCTGGTAAGATAAAGATGAATCCAGACAGAATCGAAAGTTTGACTAATTTGAAGATCCCAGAAACTAAGAAGCAAGTTAAGCAACTGCTTGGATTTTTTAATTATTACAGACAGTTTATTAAGGACTTTGCACAGATTGCGAAACCTTTATCTGATTTAACTAGTAAACGTGTTTCTGATAAGATTGATTGGACTGTTGAACATCAGCAAGCATTTGATTTACTTAAAGAGGCTGTGCGATCCAAAGTAGTGTTATATGTTTTTGAAGTGGGAAAACCATTCAATTTGTACTGCGATAGTAGTGACTTTGCAGTCGGTGCTGTTTTAACACAGATGGACGACAAGGGAATAGAACGCCCTGTGTCATTTATCAGTCAGAAGTTAACTGATACCCAGAAGAGATGGGCTACTGTGGAAAAGGAAGCCTATGCTATTGTTTGGGCTCTAAACAAGTTAAAAGAAATTATAATTGGATCAAAAATTTTCATTTTTACTGATCACAATCCTCTTACATATTTGACTGAGTCAATGTCTAAGTCTGCTAAACTTGTGCGTTGGGCGTTAGCCTTACAAACTTTTGATGTTGAGGTGAAGTACAAGAAGGGCAGATTGAATGTTATTGCTGATTGTTTGTCAAGGTTATAAGTAATCGTAAGACTGTTTATTGATTAGTTAGATATATATATATTTGTTTCATGTATTTTGGTAATTTCGCAAATTTTGAAATTTAATTTGCTCAATTCCAGAAAAAGGAAGGAGGTAATGTGAACTGAGTTTTGTGTACAGTCTTGCAGTGCGAGATATTAGCGTATATATTTAGTGCGCTTACTTTAGTTTCACGTGTATATGTATATATGATAGATGTATAACGTTTAGTCTTAGTGACACGCGCGGCCGGCCAATCTCGGCAGCGGCGCGCTATATGTATATTATTAGTGTTCGCTTAGGCGCACAGAAGGCAGGTGTGTCAAGAGGCGCGAAGAATTATGCTGACTGGAGAAGTTTTGAATTCGAGTGTGTTCGCTGTAGTAGTGTGGCTGACTAGTTGAGTTGTAATCGAATTGAGTTCTGTCTGTTTGTTTCTTATTAAACTGAAAAGATATTAAACTGTGTTGCTGATTAGTTCAGGTTATACTTATACGTAGAATTAGTGTTCAAAAGGTGAACGTTAAATAGGCGTTAAGTACGAAGAGAACAAGGATTTAATCAGAAGGATTGTCAACGGAAGGATTGGGTTGACAGTACCAGTCTTGTTGTCCTCGAGACCAAGGTCTTGGTCTCGAGTGCACTCGAGTTCGTTTTTAAAAGTCTTGGTCTTGGTCTTGGTCTTGAGGTTCAAGGTCTTGGTCTTGGTCTTGAGGTTCGAGGTCTTGGTCTTGGTCTTGGTCTTGAGGTTCAAAGTCTTGGTCTCGGTCTCGCAAGACCAAGACCAAGACCGGCTGTCAATATGAACAGTCATTTAACAGAACTCAAGAATTCTGTATCAAGCCTGCTTCCATCATACGACCAATATCAATGGATGGATACAAGTCATGTTGGTCAGGAAAACCCATTGGCAGCAGCAACAGTTATTCTGTATCAGACGGTATGATAAACCATGGGAAGATTTCAAAAGGACTCACTATATATCTGTACATTTACATCCAGTGCTTGAAGAGCTACTCTGTGTGTGTCAGCGAATTCAGCACCTGTAGAACGTATTTTTTCACATAGCGTAATTTTTATGAGGTCTTGGTCAGAAAATTCTGAGCGAATTGGTTTTTATAAAATACAAAAGGCATTTGGTATAAGAGTTAGCATGAAGGACTTTTGAATACAAATTCGGATTTCTCTGCAGTTTGCATTTAAAGTTAATTTGCTTGAATAAAATAAGACTCATGTTTTCATTAAAATAGCGAATATTCCGACTTTACAATTTTAGAAGTCTTGACCTGATTTCGATTTTTTCGGTCTTGGTCTTGGTCTTGGTCTTGAGGTTCAAGGTCTTGGTCTTGGTCTTGGTCTCGAGGTTCAAAGTCTTGGTCTTGGTCTTGGTCTTGAGGTTCAAGGTCTTGGTCTTGGTCTTGGTCTTGAGGTTCAAGGTCTTGGTCTTGAGCTTTAAGGTCTTGACAACAAGACTGGTTCGTACCCGGATCCGGCAAATAGTACATCCAAATACTCGGATTCGGTACTCGGTAGAAAAAGTCTACCCGGTTATGCCCTACCTACCATGCAGCCTCCATCAGTGGCAAATTTCGGACTATAATAATATTATTTGATAGGCCCACTCGGACGTTGCTATCTGAGAACTGATGCTTAGGAATACCATAGAAATCGTTGGTTTCTCTGTTGAAATCTTGTGATTATGGAGCTTATAATCGCATGCATGCCCTCCCACTTATGGAGTTCAAAACCGAAAACATTCGGTCCCTTCTACAAATCCTACCCTAGCTGATTACTCCTCGATCTTCTGTTGACGTATTACCTCTTTCGCTAGTCCATGCAATAATCCAGCTGACGGCTATCGTTAGAGTGACTGCATGCATGCGTACCAGCCACTTTGATTTTGACCTGATGAAACTGAACCTGACCTTGTACCTACTCATAGATTTAATTTTCAGTGGGTGTCTGCATGGCTGTAGTCGACGCCTGGGTATACGCGGGGCCCGTATAGTAATGGATAACACACTGGCGTGAAGTGCAGAAGGTATACTAAAATCGAATCCCGTAGCCCTCCATAAGGTTTACTCAGCCTTCTACTCGCTAGATGGCGGCGGTAGTTAAATGAGTGTTCGGCCGTGATTGGCGCCCTGCGTGGCTGCCGTTAAAAAACAGTTGTATTCGACTCCTGTAAAACTGTTATCATGTGCTTCTACTGTATATATGTATGTAAGTATGTATGTATATATGTGTGGCTGCCGGTTCACTGTACGGTTAGCATGCGCTTAATTAAAGAAAAGATATATTAATTTATTACAGCGTATACTCACCTCTAGACACCATATACTCACCTCGCCAAATATTAATATTTATATTTATTTATATTAAAAACTTTAGTGTAGGCCTATACTCACAAAATACTGGCGCGTATACTTAGTAAGTATTACTTACCTCTTATTTGTTTCGGAAAACTAACCGGTAGCGTGTACTCACCTCTAATTTTACCACTACAGCCCTGGGTGGCTGTGAATTAGCTGGTTCCCGTAACTAATTAATCTTTTATAGGCGCTAAAGAAATATCGAGATCATAATTGCGAATGTGATGATGATACTAGGCACAAAATGACGCCACGTGTACGAGCTAATGGAGAAGTGTGGAATTCGGATATCCGTAATTTGTGTACTATTTAACAACACATGTGTCACGTGGTAAATTTGTACGATAACAGCCATTTAATGCGCAGATTTTCTGGTATTATTCTTACCTGTTTTGTTTAAAAGCTCAGGTTACTGCATTTATTTTGTGCTATGCGTGGTGAATATTAAATTACGTATAAAGTTAATATTAAGAAAAAGGGTGATCGTAAAGTAGTGTCATTGTTTTTATACGACTGAAGTCTTTGTCAGCGACGCGAGGTCTGAGGTTCGTGCATTTGCTATGTTCTACGATTTAACACATTTTCGAAATTGCTCATTCAGTGGTTCAGCAGGACGATTGATTAGAATATTTGCATTATGAAATATTTAACTATGATTCTTATAGGTATTAAGGTTAAACCATGTAAGCGAGGCAGTTGTGTTGGAATTTTAAAAAGCAACTTTCTTTTCGTTATGCTACTCGAAATTTAATTCCGTCTATAAATAAAAGTCGACGTTGAGCTATGATCTTTACGCATTCCCTCCAAATACTAAAAAATTTGACGGTTATGCGCTGAGGATGGTTGTTTACAATGAGCGATTTGGGTTAAGTTTCGGTTTAAGCATCAGGAGGGTGGGTTACTGGACGTTCACTAGCTAATGTTTCGAAGCTTCAGTCTGTTCTCAATACTGTTGCCCGTCTTATTGCAGGTGTCCGTTGGTTTGGCCATATAGCTTCCTTTATTGGAACTACTTTGCACAGACTCCTTATCGGGTGCGTAGCGAATCCCCTTTCGAAACCCGAATCCCCGAAACGAATTTCGGCCGGATCCCCGAAATCAATTTGTCATGTGTACAGAGTTCAAACTTCGACAATTCATTTTTAGACAGGGTGTTATATTTCGTCTTAACAATTTAATTTTCTGAATATATAAATAGTTTTCGGGATTTCGACCGCTTTCTATAAAACTGTTTTCGGGAAATCTGGCTGTTATGTATTTTCAGCGTTTTCAGGGATTGGGGACGACCCCTCCTTAGGCTTCTTATCTAGCAGCGTATTCAGTTTAAGGTTCTGACTCTTATGCATAAATGTCCTGTTGGTCCTGCTATATCATACCTTAAAGGGACTTTTGCACTTTGGTCTCCTTGGTCCCAGGTTGTGGCACCCTTCGTTTGGCTGCCAGGTGCCCATGGACTCCTTGATTGTCCTCACACGCATACTGCTACAGCTCAATCCGTAAGCTTTGCCTATGTTGGACCCACCAGCTGGAATCGTCTTTCTCGAGAGCTGCGGCTTGATCTCCTCAGTTTTGTCCCTTCCACAGTTTTGCAAGTGCCTGAAGTCTGTATTATTTGACAGTGATTTCACTGGTTCAAGACGGGAACGCCACTGATTTATTTTTGATGTGATGCTTTATAGATGTCAGATTACAATTAGAATTACATGTGGTGTGTTAGGGGCCATCTATTTAGTATGTACGCAAAAATCCGGAAAAATTGGCCCCTCCTCCCTGTACGCACGTGTTCATTTTACCCCCGCCCCACCTGTGTACGTACCTTGACGTAACCCATCCCCCCACAATCCTAGACTGGTGTAATCCATGGGGCAGGCCGCCAGACTGTGTCAGACTCACTGCTGAGCTGTGTGATAGTTTAATAATAGCAGTCAGAGGTAAGGGGGCATACAAATGACACCTCTTCCACAGGCCCTCTTCTCGGGGCAATACTTGTCTGATAGCTGAAAAACTGAACTGTGGCTCATTTCAAGGCCAATGAATTTGAAGGCCAATATAGACAAATTATAGGTCCCTCCCCCGTTTCCTATTTGTATGTACATTATGAGTAGACCCCCATATGCAAGCATAAGCATTTGGGTTAATCTCTCCCATTATTGCTTACATACTAAATGGATGGCCCCTTATTAGTATTGCTCACCAGTGCAATGCTGTATTTCTACATTTTGGGAGTTTTTGGTACCAGTGCCGTGGAAATTAATACAGAAGCCTAAACCGTAAGCATACTAGGATTTATTTTGAGGGATTTCATGATAGGCAATTTAATGGTAAGAAAACAAGTAAGTATGTATGTATCCATGTATACTCCTTGGTAACTTGGTTCAAGTTATTTGTTTTTACTTTGAGCGATTGACTAGAGTCCCAGTAGGGACTTACTGTAGCCTGCTTTGGTAGGCTTCTTTTACTTAGTTCTTTCTTTTTGGGTTCATTTTTGTTTTTTGTTTCTCCTTTTTTCCATTTCTTGTTGTTCTTTCATAATACATAATTAAGTTTAGTTAAGACCTAACTGAGTACTTAATCAAATGCACTTCTTAACAGATGTTGAATCCGTCAATGGATCATCTTAGCTGCCATCATTCTAAAAAGTAAATTAAATAATAGGGCATCCCTGGTTTAGCGGGACTTCCATCCCTTTAGGGTTACCCTTTGGTATTTAAGACAACAGGATATGCATAATATACCACAAGCCACACACTCTTAATTTTAACAAATGTTCTTACTCTTGATTTTGTCGGACAGTAAAACAATGCTACACTAGACATAATACATTTGGCTGATGTTAATAACTTGGTTAAAGATTGTCATGAGTACCAATAAAGATTTATTGAATTGAATTGAATTGAATATTGAATTGAATTGAATTTAAATTGTGTTTAACTTTTGTTAAAATTCATTTAAGCAAAATGTTACCTATAAGAAAATAATGCCAAGATAACTGTAAAAGTCATTTTTGCAGTTTGTTACTTCACTGTAGTGGAAATTCCAGCTGGTAGGTAGGGTATAGCCGGGTGCCGTTTTTCAACCAGGTACCGGGTCCGGGTAGTTTGAATAAAAACCTGCCAAGTACGGGTACCGGGTCCGGGTATTAAAACTAAAAGTAATGTCAAATCTCTAATCCGAACACAAAGTCGCGAAAAAAGAACTCCACTCTATCCCATTTGAATAAACAAGGAAACATCTGCAATGGTCAAAAATGGTGGGAGAGAGGGCTGGCTGGCATTCTCAATAATCAAAGAGAATTGTCAGCGTATACTCCGTATAGGTGAAAGGAGAGGGGAGAGGGACTTGCTGGAGTTCTCAATAATCAAAAGAAAACGCCGGCAGATCATGGACATCCAAAGGCCATCACCAAGGCAACTTACTGTTCCCCACATCATTGCAAAAATCAAGTCTCTCACATATCTTATCTTATCTTATCTTATCTTATATAATTATTTATAAAGCGCCTCTCACAGCATAGACTATTCAGAGGCGCTCCCAGCGTGTCAGCCCCGAGGGAAAAGAAAGGTCTTTAGGCAGCGGAGAGAAGAAGGCGAGATCCCAAGCAAAATCTTGCTACGGAGAGAGGGGGGCAGGTCATTCCAAAGGGAAGGGCCAAGGATGGCAAACGCACGATGCTGAGCCATCGAAGTCCTTGCGCGAGGGACAAGCAGATCAAGGCGGTCAGCAGACCGAAGAGGGCGGGAAGACAGAGCAGATAGAGGTTTGCGCATTAGGTCACAGAGGTATTTAGGAGCTTTTCCCAATTGAGTCCTAGAGACCAGGAGAAGAACCTTGTATTGGATGCGGGAAGCAACAGGAAGCCAGTGAAGTACATCAGTCATAAAGGTAGTTATGTGAGAGAAGCGAGGAAAACGAGCAATGAGCCTGGCAGCCGCATTCAGAACAGACTGCAGAGATGAAAGGCGCGCTTTAGGGAGCCCAGCAAACAATGAATTGCAATAGTCAATGCGGCAGCAAATGAAGGCATGGACCATAGTAGTAAACACTGAAGAAGAAACTGATCGTCTTACAGCCCTCAAACGCCTCAGATGATAGAAACAGGAACGTGTCAGGTGGGAGAGGTGTTCAGAAAACGAGAGGGTACTATCAAGGGTGACACCCAAATCCCGAACACTGGATGAAAATGAAAAAGCAGGGTATATTGACGACAGAAGTGGGATATCAAGTTTAGAGAGTTGCTGTTTAGTGCCAAACCAGATCAGTTGGGTCTTAGAAGAGTTAAGGTTAAGTCGATTTGATGACATCCAAGAGTGGAGATCATGTGACAGGGAATCAATGGATCCAACAAGGGAGATCTGCTGAGAGGATGGGCCTTGGACAAAGATCTGAACATCATCTGCATAAAGGTGACCAGAGGTAAAGTGTTTAGTAAATATAGAAGGAATGTCAGCTGTGTAGAGTAATGTTACTGTTAGTTGACATTTACCCACCCGGACCCGGAATACCTTTCAGCTCCGGGTCCGGGTGTTTTCCGGGTGTTCAACACCCGGAATTTCCGGTTATCCGGGTCAGTAACTGGCTATGCCCTACTGGTAGGCCATCATCCCGTCTTCTCTGTTGCATTACATGTTCTACCATCTGTGAGGGAGTGCTAGTTAGTGATCATGTCTGTGTACTGTGGGCTATATGAATGTTGGCATTCTTTGTCCTCAATGTAGAACAGATTAGGAACTCTGAACACAGTATTAACTGCAAAGTTGCAAACTGTGGATGGGACTCCAATGGTTGGGCTCTGTTTGCACATGTGAGAGCACCACTTCTCCTGTTATCTGTGATGCATTTGCTTACAGATGAACGTCTTCTTAAAGAACTACAATAAATGTAAACATGCACATTTTCTGTAGCATGTGTATGACCTCAAGCCCGCTCGTTGTTCAGTTAATTGATCAGTGAGATCCTTCACCACCAGTGCCTATCAATGAGCTTTTAAATGGCCTCCATGCCATTTAAGGTCCCTATGTACAGACTATGCTAGCCTGAGATTGTAAATACCGGTAGCTGCAAAAAGCCACCACTGGTATACAAAACGGCACCCTCAAGCGTATAATAGGGGCCTAGACTTGACTTGCACTCCAACCAATGTAGATAAACCAGGTGAGCATTTGAGGTGCTATATTAAGTATCTGGAATATAAAATCAATTAGCATTGTTATTAAGACTTTTCTCAATTTTTAACACTGGTCAAGTTCTTCTGGGGCATTCACAGTGATCAAGTGCAGACTTCAGAATATGGTACAGAGTTTAGGAGTGGATGCACAAAGTGCAAATGATGATGATGTCATCCTGGTCTGGTTGTCGACTTTCGTGTGACTACGTTTTCATGTTTCGTTAATGTTTGCTGCATTGTTGATTTAGTTATTGTCCACCAAGGCTTGCAAAACCTTGAAATAGCAGCTCCTGTCCAAATCACACTGGCAAATGTTGGTTGAATAGATGTGTTGTTCCTTTCTGTAACCTTTAACGACGAGAGGGATTAATTTTCCATACATTTTAGTACACGCTTGTTGTGAAAGTGTTCACGGCTGTTCATACTGTTGTGTTTTGACTGTTTTTTGGTTGTGTTAAAAACGTTATATTCATGTTGTAGTTGAACAAAGACTTAATTGTAGATGTGTTGTTTCTTTCCTTAGGCCACTGCCTCAGACTGAACAGTACGATGGCATTAGCAAAAGTAAGCTTACAAGACCAGAAAGACATCGAGAAGTACACGAAGCATTTGATCTTCAAATTCATTCAAGTTGTCCTTCAGTCGAGAAATGGCATCAAAGCAAACCATCCGTCGAGAATCTTCCCATCGAAAACGGACTGGTTCAACCTAACGATTCCCGACCTTCCAGAAATCACTGCAGAAACGAAGAGTGCGTTTGGCAGGCATTCGATGGACCTCAGTCGACCAGTCTGCATAGAGATTTCCCTCAGAACCACAGACCAAGAGACGATGATTCTGGAATACTGGTGGGTTGTCAACGCAAATAAAACATCACAGGTGGAGCTTGGTTACCGCGCTTCATCACTGGTTTACAATTGCATTGGAACGTTTTTGCGATCGCTGTTGATAGCAACACGTTCAACGCCAGCCTACCATCTTTCGAGGAACCAGTCTACGAGCAGCTACCGAATCCAGCACAAGATCCTGTTTGCTGAACCGGTATATTGCATGGAAGGTGATTTCCAGAAACACCTGGTTGCAACCGTGCCGTCACCACTTGGTGATCTCAACTTGTTTGTGGCGTACAAGACGAAACTCTTGATGTGTCCGAGGAAAATGGCCGACCTGACCTCCGATATTAAGGATGACTATTTCAACGCAGAGATGATCCTTCCCACTGGACCAAAGGATGAAAAGCATTCACCTTCCGATCAGAACCTGGCAGGTGTACAAAACCAAAACATCAATGCCAACAAGCCTGACGTTTGTCAAAAGCCAAAGAGAGCTGCTTTTGGTCCACAGCCGCAGGCAGACATTTCCAGTGACATCACCGAGGATGTGCCATTTTCACTGCTTCTCCAGCACGCCACATCCTCACCGATCAACAGCCGACGGAAGCGACACGAGTCAGAAAGTGGCGATCAGAGCTCAAAACACAAGGACGACGGAATTGAAATCGTCGTCGGTGGACAGAGCATGCAGCAGTCTGGAGACAGCATTCACAGTACGAGCAGCTGTTCTTCTGCCAAGGAGGCTGCTGTCAAGGATGACTTTGTCATGGTTGACCTGAAACCACCGTTTGCTGGTCAGGACGAAGACCTCAGCCAGTTATTCAGGAAAATGCTTGATGTGCCATCGCTGAGCATTTTCGAGGAACCGGCAAGCTATGCGGATACTGTAAATTACTTGGAAGATCAGCTTGCACATTTTGAAGCTATGGCCCCTGAGTTCACCGATTTTGTAACGTCTATCCAGGCTCATGATTACTGAACTAGCATTAGTTACAGAATAGCAGAAGTTATACACATATTTTCACTGCAAAGAGCTGCCATGAGAAACTTTTGAAAATCTGTTGATTCAAAGTTATGCTTATTAAATCATGGTAGATGTGGCCTCTTTCAGGCCCATGATTAGAATTTTAATGCCAGCCTTGTTGGCCTATTTAGAGATTGCAGGCGACTACTTTTTTTGTCATACCATTGACATAGTGTAGTCTTTTTTTACCAGAAAAGCGTAGAACAAATAAAACCTGGTAAACATGTGTATATGTATGTACTACACAAGCATCTATTATTGTGCAACATTTGTGTATGTATGTGCCCTCTTTGTTCCTCTGATCGACTTTACTTATATGTTCCCTGAGTGAGAATGGCCATGGCCCAGTTAGTATTAGTGGTCCTTTGTTAGTATTGGCCCTGCATTGTGGAATCTGCTTCCTCCTTCGATCCGGGCTGCACTACTATCTGGTGGTCCTGCCACAGCTTTTCCTTGTCTTAAAACTTGCCTTTATTCCAGAGGACTTTCACACTGGGAGCACCTCTGATTGGTGGGCACTGGGTAGAGGCGTTTTATAAGTTTTGAAATACAATACAATACAATGATTGCCATGTGAAGCATTACCAGCTCAGAGATTACTCCTGAGATGAGAATTAGCAGTGCATTTATGTATGCTTCAGTAAAGCATAACACCAAGAGCTTACCAGATGAATTACAAAGCATTTAATATAATTTGGCATTGTAAGTCTTCACAAGTGTTTATGTTTCTCATTTTATGTACAATCATTCATAACTGTAGATGGATTACACATCATCCGCTCTACAGTGGTTCGTAATGAAATAGCCATAAAAATAGTGGTTCATGTACAGGCTTCCTATGTATATTACCCGTAGCACATGCTTTGGGTTTTCGTGCATTGCATATCCAAATTCTAAGCATCAGATATACACTAGCAAAAACTTAGACATTTAATCCCACCAGTGAAAACTTAAGCTGTTTGTCAAAACTTAACCAAACAACACTTGTGATTTCTGTGCCTTATTGCAGTTGTCCTTGTCCAGGGCATTTACTGATGCCAACTTTGCAAGACCTTTTTCTGTTGTCTCAGTTTGCAAACAAAGACTTTATACTCAAGTTGAATAATAATAAAATGATTTCCAAAATTAGCAACATGTAAATAGCTTTCCTAAGATCTTAGCGTGAAATAACACAGCTGCACAAAATCATTACTCGGTTAGTATTCCAGTGGAAGAAACGTTAAGTAACTGGACAAGATGACTGTACTGAATTAAGTTTTAGTTACACCTCTAATTGTAATTGGAAATTTGTGTAGGACTGCTTCCAGAGAAGCATATTGGCAGCATGCTGTAAACTAAACAAAAACTGAGTAGCACCGCTTCTTGCGAAACTTATTGGAGGCAGGGATCACACTAACGAAAAACTATGCCAAAGTTCAACAACAACAAAATGTTTATCAATAAACAAACAGTACGCAGATCACATAGCACTATCACTATAATTCTCAACAAGAAATGTTTGTGACAAAAAGCTTTACGATACATTAACATAACAACTTGACCTGGATTCATTATTTTCTCACAATTCCAGTGCCACAATCTACTGCACCTTGCATTAATCAGTTGTGCAAAGCATGTGAATTATGTGCCAAGACTAGGGGTCAGCCGGGTAGACATTTTCCACCGAGTACCGAATCCGAGTATTTTTATGTACTATTTGCCGGATCCAGGTACGAATCGAGTACCATTTATTCCATATGCGAAGCTTCACATTTTCATGTAATGAAAAATTATTGAAAATAAATTTTTGGACTTGTAATAACTGACTACTACATTTTGAATTTTAGAAATAATCAATGATATGGACTTGACTCCCGTTGTGGACTTCCGGTGTTGGTGCTTTTTTGTACTTTTCTTCTTCAAAATGAATATGCTAGATGTTGCTCAAAGCTGATATTATGAGACTACAAATTCCGGCATGTGAGGCAGACAAGCAACTATATGTGTGTACAGTATTTGCCAAGGCGAATACTTCCAAATAGTGCTGAAAAACGGGATATTCGGCCGAGGCAATGTCCGAGGCGATTTCCGGCTGACCCCTAGCCAAGACCTCGTTAAGGTCCACATCAACACTTCCATTGACCTATTTACTTCTTTACAACACAACTTGTAATGGCATAAAGTGATCAAGGTTATAGATCCCAAATTTAATTCAGCTTTAAAGCTTGACCTCACTATAGTGCAGGTGTGCTGTAATACAGTACTTATATGGCTCCATTATAAGGAAAATCCACTGTATCACCAAAGGTGAAACAATTTTTCAGGGAATTAAGAAAATAGCTTACAAACATTTCAAGTATTTGTCGTATTCCAAAAGATACAAGTTGCATCTAATGATTGTTTAAATCAAAATCAACTATTCTAGGTTATGTTTGCCATCTCTGGCATTTGTTAACCAAGAACATGTTCACTGCTCGAGAGTTATTGGACCCGGCAGATTGTCATCTGAGGGCAAATTGTTGGTCGGCAACGTGCGTTTCTGCAATCGTCTGATTTCTTCTATTTCTGGAAAAAACCGGATGACATGTCACTGCATCTCTGAGATAAATTACTTCAACATGCTTTTATTTGTAAGTAATAGTCAAGAAATAAAGCAAATATCAGCACAAAGTTCAAAGGGCAATAGTACTTGCAAGCAACAATATCACATCTTTGGATGGAATTTCATTGAAATGATGTAATGTAATTAGTAACTTCTATTGCGCCAGTGTCTAATGCACAAGGCTTCAACCGATGGCACGACAAAACCAAGCCATAATCAGGTCAATATCTCTGTAAGACAGAGAGGCAGCCTTTGGTGGATAAGCAATTTGAAAGATGTAAGTTTTAAGTTGAAATTTAAATGACACAAGCGACTGAGCAGAACTCACAGACATAGGGAGAGAGTTAAAAAAAATAGGTCCAGCAACCAAAAAAGCTCATTGACGAAGAATAGTTCTGAATGTAGGTATGACCAGACAGATAATCAGATGACCTCGTTGAATAATGATAAGTCTGGGGAGTAAGAACTGATTTTAAGTATTGCGGCTGGCCAGAATTCAAAGTTTTATAAATGATGAGCCCAATTTGAAACTAATTCTTTGCTGAACAGGAACCCAATGCAAGTATTTAAGCACAGGGGTTATATGTTCATATTTGGATGTATTAGTTATGGAGCTAGCCAAAGAGTTCTGCACTCTGCAGCTTCAGGATGTTTGCCTTATTGATACCAGTCAGAAGCGAGTTACAGTAATCTAAGCGACTGTAAACCAATGCATTTGCCAGAGATGTCCTTGAAGACATGGGCACATAATGCCATATTCTGTGTATATGAAATGATGACAGTACTTAGTCAAAACAACAAAGACAAGATGAGGATAAAAGGCATTCAAACCATGCAAAAGATCACATGCACTGATGGTTTATCATGGTCTTGACCTTCATTCTTCCGTCTTTCATTAACAGTTACAGTTGATAGGCTACCAGTATAATGCTTTCAGTCCCTATACTGTTCCATCCAACTGTCCACCTATTTGAAAGTGCCCAAGCTTGGTCCAGATACTATTTCTTGTGGTACCCGGTTCCAGTAATCCACAATTCTTTGGCTACAAATTAATCTTCTGATGTCTAATCGCACCTGCTTATGATACCGTGTTAGGGTAATCGGGCAGTTCGGCGCAGACAATTCGGCACGAATGTAAGTCTCACAGAGTTGTCACCGGGTTCTCACAGAGTAGTCCATAAAAAACACAGAAGAACAGATGCCAAAATTTCTACAGGAAGAGGCAATATAAACAAAATGAAAAAGGATAAAGCACCAGGCATGGATGGAATCACTACAGAACTACTTCAAGGAGGACGAGAAACAGACTTTGTTTACGCTATGCATACCCTTGTTACAAAGATTCAGCAAGAGGGAGAAATAGCAGAAGACTGGTCAAAATCGAAAATCGTCCCTATATACAAAAGAAAATGAGATCCACAAGACTGCAAAAATTAAAGAGGCATTAGCTTACAGAGCATTCTATGAAAAGTCTTCACCAAAATGATACAAAGCAGAATGAAACAGTATGTTGAAAGAGCACTTCAATGGAGAAAAGCAAGCCGGGTTCAGACCAAGAAGAAGCACAATTGATCAACTATTCAAAATGAGACAGATACTTGAAAAAAGCATAGAACACAACCAGAAAGTCTTCATCAACTTCATAGACTTCAACTGTGTGTTTATTTTACCAAGTTCTTTTCTGTAATCCTGTTTACAGTAATAGGTGCTCGGCTGAGCCATGCTGATCATCTTATGCATTTTCTTTTCAGTTTTTTTGTTTATGTTTTGTTTGTTTGCATTTTCTTGTATTTTCAACTAGTCCTTTACTTTTCATTTATACTATACCTCAAGGACATTATTTTCAGGGCCTGGTTTTTGTCCCCATCATTTTTCTTTTTTGGTGCCATCTTATTACTATGTCCCTTTTGGGCTATCCCTATTGTATCCCGAATGTTTTTACATTCCGATTGGTGCCTACTGTTCTTTTGTATTGAATTCGGATCAATAAAGTTGAATTGAATTGAATTGAATTGAAAAGCTGAAATATTTATGCATGTACTTATGGAAAGTAACACTTGCTAATCTTTGTTTTACAAATCACAAAACAACTGTTGTAAAGAATAATTTCTTCAACACAGGCAGATAATCCCTTCTGCTGCAGCGCAAAGAACTTTAAAAATCAACTGTATAATTATATTCATACCAAACTTTACAATCTGTCAAAATCACATCTGGTAATCTACCAGTCTGGTGCCTGAAAAAGTTGGGCTGTATCAAAGATTTAATATTACGGTACTCCTTGCTTAAAGACGAGAAATTATTGCATTTGCACCGCTGTAATGACAATGCATAAAAAACAGTCAGGCTGTACCAAGTATCAATACTCCACTAAATCAAGGATATTAAAAAATTACCATTAGTAAAATATACAATACAGGGTAACTTCAGTGTATTGAACTTCTATATTTTGAACTTGCGGTCAATAGTCTTTTCACAGTCAGTGCAAGCTTGCACAGACAAAATGCTGTTTTACCAAATGTGCACATATAGAAGTTTTGCTTAAATTATTGCAAAGGCATTTTACAGTCCTTATCGAACTATTGGCTAGTAGATATATAGATATCTCAAACTCAAAGTTACAGGGCCACTATGCAACTTGATACTCTTCATTATTAAAATCGTGTAAAATGTTTTGCACTTACGCTGTTCCAAGCCCTTGTTCAGTTCTTGTAAGAGGAATGTTTGAGTGCCGTCACACTTGATGGAATTGTAAAGCTCGTCAAATGCAGCGGGTCCTTTCGTTATGAGAATGTCTAGGAATTTACCCGCTCGTTCCGAGGTTGTGAAGCACGTGTTCTGAATCTTTTCCTGATCATCGAGGCTTAGGATTCCCTTTGTTCGTAAATAAGCGTAGTGCCTCTGTGGCTCCACGCATTTGGTCAGCAGATGTCTCAAGCTTTCAAGAACCTGAAGTCAAGAAATGCTACACCATGCATCATTACACGAGAATCAGTGAAGACAGTATTCTTTCTGTAACCTGAATGCCCAGTATAATCATAAACAATGTAATAGACAATGTCCGCAAGTGCAAACAGGGGCGCGTTTACACGTAGGCGCGTTTACACGTAGGCGCACTATACGCACACCTAGGGCCCCAAATATCGGAGGGCCCCCAAACGATGGAAAATATTTTTTCCAATTATAGAATTATGATATACAGTACAATTTGTGATGAATTTTCACAATAATGGAGACAATTTAAGAGCTCAATCTATTCAAGAAGTAAAAATGGTCACATTGATTGTTGATTCAACCCCGATGTAAGTTTATTTTACTAAAATAATGCATTAAATCAAATAACTTCACATTCCTTGAATATAGCTTCTATTACTAATCATAATTACAGTGCCAGTGTCACAAAAACGGCTTCAAGTTCAACTTCAGACTCAAGTTCAACTTCAGAAGGACCCCCAAAATGTTTGCGCCTAGGGCCCCATTTTCTGTAAACGCGTCTCTGAGTGCAAAAACAGAGGATTTCTTTCTATTCACAAGAATCTATCTGTGGCATGCAGGTAAAACCTTAAAGTAAAGAACAATGGTCCGTAGCCCCTCCCCAAGTGGTAACCATGGCCATGAAGTGTTAACACCATTTTTCTTATTATAGTGTATAAGAATATAACGGTCGGAGGCAAGTCCTCTCCCTTGTTGCCTGATCTTCCCTCTGACAGTGTAAAGTCAGGGTGGGTTCTCATCATAGCCAAATTTGGTTAGCGGCACAAGTGAAGCCAAATCTCAAAACAAATACCTACCTTGGTAGATAAAAGTATCGATCTTTGTTCTCATACATCCATTTATTGATAAACGAATGCATGAAAACAAAAGAACAAATGTGTATTGTTATAAACATACAGATTAGTCGCACCAGTATGTAATATCTAGTGCACTGAATATCAACCATAGTTATAAAAAAAGAAGTACTTACAAAAGAAACTGAAAAGTTATAGTCGTAGTCTAATTACAACGAACATTTATGCAATAACAAGAACCTGGCATACTGGAAAAATGTTTGAGATGATCAGAATTCAGATTAAATAAAACCCTGGTGAAAGTAACACAAAAATGTAACTTAAACTAGAACATTCATAAAGCTCTATCCTTTACTTATGTAGCTCCTTCAGAAACTCATTGATCACATCTAACCTGGCTTCTGTATAGAGTCATTCTTAATCTACAAGACATCCGTCAATGGTCGCTTTCACTGATGCAGTGAAGCATGTCACAGCTGGAAAATATGGTCTCACTCATAGGGGCCCAATTAAAATTTCCCCAGGACTATCTCATACCCTCTACCCTCACCTCATATTCATGGTCTCATGGTTATGCAGTTACTCTACACAGACATTATAGGTTCAAACTTGGACTTTAAGTTATTAAGGGTGGGGATTGAACCTTGTCTTGTCGCTAAAATTTACACCTGTAAATACAAATATGATTGCACTACCTGAGACCGTAATAGACGCCCTGTGCACAAGACCAAGACTGGTGAAAACAGGATAGACAGATTGGTTATAGCCAAAATTAAATTACAAATCAAAATACATGGGCTTGCATTATTATAACAATGGTGTTAAACGATGTCAGTATAGAATTGTCAACAGGACTACTCACATTGCATTTTGCCTGCCAAAGAATCCTTCTTTCTTGCTCTGACATTGTTGTATGAGCTTGCATTCAAAGAAACATAGTCAAGTACACTTATAAAATGCTGTGACTACATTTTTCATTAATACGTAAAGTATTGTAACATAGGATTCCTAAGATATCCGCACATTGTCCTCAGAGGACAATCCCACTCACTGCCAATCCTGGCAAACTTACATACAGCATTAATAAACTTAAAGGAGAAGGTAAGCTATGTCATACAATGTATCTAAACTTAATACTGCAGCTCGACTCTGGAATAATCACCCTCCTGAATCCCGCAAACTGTCAATTTCCCAACCAATACCGTTACTTACCCACCTAAATCTGCCCCAGTCTCCTCTATCATATCACAGGTTTTCCACTCCCAATAAAAGTCCAACCTCTTCAAGGAGCCATCGGCATAACTAAACAATCGAGGCATCCAAACCTCCACCTTCCGATCTGTCTCGTTCTCAACGAAACCCGCCTTAGTAGCTGGCCTGCATCCTCTCTCTGGTCTCTGACAGCCGGACTCGGATCATCACTTGGTATCCCTCGACAACCCCTCTGACTTGACACAGCGCTCGTAAATAAGCTGGTGTCCTGCGCTTAGCCTTCAAGTGGCGCTTTAGCATTTTGAAGTTTACCGTTACGATTATTATCGCATACTGTTATCAAATATAATACTTACAGAAAATAATGTCGAACTACTTCAAAATACCGTGCTATAATAATTCAAACTTGACGTGTTAATCAACTGTAACGTTGTAGAAGTTTGGACTTAACGATTACGATTGTATCAGTTTGAGCAACAAGGACCCCATTAGGCCTAGGCCGCCTTATATTCTCTTACTTCCTGTTCAGTGTTACCACTCGAGAAAAATGAAAAACCCAAGTTAGGACAGTTAAAAAACCCAAGAAAACCCAAGTTAGATTTTCTGCCGATTTTTGGACATTAATAAACGAACTATATAAGATGATTATATATATTAATAATTATAATATAATGCAGTTATACCATTTCTGTTATAAAACATGTCGTTCTATCTTTTATTTCAATCTTTCATTTTTACAATTTTATGCACAATCGCTAATTGCTAAAAATGATTAGCCTAGTTAATAATCGAAGCAAATTAAAAATGTTTCTATACATGTTTTATTTTCATCAGAGTTCGAATCGCACATTTTTTATACTTTTAAACAGGAATAAAGATTAAAGACTATGAAACTCAAAATATTATTTCTTAAGTTTAAAAGGGGCAACAGTTTACTTCAGGAAAACTTCCAAAATAGTGCAGTCTGAGTCTGTAGTCTCCTTTAGTCTTTAGAGCTATATTCTAAATATAGCAATAGACTAGTATAGCACATTCAGTCTTTAGAGTTATATTCTAAATACAGCAATAGATTCGTATAGCACATGCTTTCACACATATTGCGCCATTATTTATTGACTTCGATCATCCAGTCCGTTGCAAAAATTGATTTAATAATTCAAAAATAGGGTTTTAATAAAACAAGAAAAATCCAAGCAAAAAACCCAAGGTCTCCAAGAAAAAACCCCATTTCCCAAGTTCGGATAGAAAAACCCAAGATCTTGTGAAAAAACCCAAGGAGTGGTAACACTATTCCTGTTTTGTTGCTTCAACGCGTTATATATATAAGAGGTCGTTGCTTCAACGTTGCGGAACGAGAAATAAAAACTACGCAGGGCCAGTGTTGCCAGTGAAGTTTTTGATATTTCCCTAGATTTCGGTCCAAAAAATCCCCATAAATCCCCAGACAATATAAACACGATTTTTTTGACACTCCAGTAATAGGTTTGAGATATTTTGACACTATTTTACAGTAACATACTTACTTACAGTTACATTAATAACAAAATTTTCCTAAAATGAGTGGTTATTTTTTTAAATTGTCACTTTTCGAAGAGTCAGAGTTGTCGGCGAGTCGGCATCCAAGTCGACGACAAATTCTGTTTCGTCAAGATCACATGACTGCTTCACGGGACAGCCAGCGTGTTTCACTGTTTCAACACTTCGATCATGTTTCTGGGCTGAACTACATCTCGTATTAACTGGAACTGGAGATTTCTTTTACTACTACGCGAAAAATAGAAGCAGACTTTTTAATGCAAATTTCAAGCCAAGATGGTAGGCCGTTGCTGGCAGCAATTGCACAATGTGCATTTTAAAAGCAATTGTGCTGTCTGGAAAAATCAATCAAACGATGAGCTTGCGATGCGCAGTATTCTGTTCTGCCATTAAGGCCGTCAACAGTATCTCCGCTTTAGCAATTATTTGGTGGAGTAAAGATTTTATAGCTCATTAATTTTACATTAATAACTACAATATAAACACAGTGTTTAATGCTCAGCGCACGCAAAATACATACATTGTCAATGCAATTGGTCAGAATAGTCAAATTTCCCCAGATTTGGCCAAAAAATCCCCAGATCCCCAGACGAAGGCCGAAATCCCCAGATCTAGGGAAACATCCCCAGCTCTGGCAACATTGCACACTGCACAGGGTAGAGCAAGATGTTTTATCCGTGTAATATCAGACATCTCTGTAGGTACAGTCATAAATTATGTAAATGTGGACGTTCCGCAATGGCGACCGTACGACCTCGACCCTGTTTATTTTGTATTGATTTGATCGGGTGAATGCATATGGGTGCCACTGCCACGCCCTTTAAGGTCCTCGTGCACAGACAGTCAGAGGCGTTACTTTAGTCTAAAAGTAGAGGGTACCGGTACCAATTTATTAGGCTACATAGGCTACACAAAGCAAGGCGGAGACTGCGATCTCTGGGAAAGACCAATAATAAAATACTGATTGGCATTGTGTAAAAGTGAGGGTACGGTACCCTTCAGTCCAAAAAGTGGAGGTACCGTGCGCCCAGTCCAAAAAATGGGGGGGGGGGGCACGGGTACCCCTCGTACCCCACAAATTAGGCCTACGCCTATGCAGACAGTGCTTGCCCAAGGTTCAAATCATTGAAATAAGCCATATTGGTATGCGAACCGGTATCCTCACGCCTTATAGGGCCTATATATATGTATGTTCGTGTACTTATGTAGGCCTGTGAATGTATATGTGTAGGCCTACATATGCATGCACGCATGCATGTATAATATGAATGTTGGTATGAATAAATGTATGCATATATGTATGCATATTATTTCTAAGCTGAGGTCCTATATGTATGTACGTATGCGACGAATACACGTAGGCCTAATAGTATATGTTATCTCTCACGTAGGCCCCTATGTATGTATGTTTGTATGTATTCATGCATGCGTGTATGGCTGTATGCATGTAGGATGTATGTATGCATGTATGCGTGTTGACTACTTTCGAAGTTGTCAATCGATCGGGTTTTGTACTATTATAGCGTAACATTAACTTGAGATAAGACGCAGTCTTTGATTTTGGTACCTATAAAGGCTATAATTAGGCCTAATTAGTAGATATATGATTTGTATGAAACATAAGTTATGACGTGTTTAAATATTTTTTAAATAAATATAGTTATCACCAGGGCTGTAGGCCTAGTGGTCAAATTTGAGGTGAGTACACGCTACCGGTTAGTTATCCGAAGAAAATTAGAGGTGAGTATAATTATACGCTATAGTATTTTGTGAGTATACGCTACAGTAATTTATATAAATAAATATAAATATTTTGTAGGTGAGTTTACGGTCTCTAGAGGAGTATACGCTGTATACCCGCGTATACCCTCCATTACAGCCAGGGCTGTAGTGGTAAAATTTGAGGTGAGTACACGCTACCGGTGAGCAGCGGCGTCACCCACGGCTTTTTTAGGAATTCGTCTAAGAAAATTTAAGACTTTTACGAATTCTGACAAAAATCAAAAATTCTTGCCATTTTGCGATTTCGTCTCTGAAAAAAAGTTGATGACCTTTTTTTTTTATACGGTCTCTAGAGAGGTAAGTATACGCTGTATACCCGCGTTACAACCCCGAGTGTCCCCTCTCAAATTTTTCGAGAGGTAAGTATACGCTGTATACCCGCGTATACGCTCGACTACAGCCCTGATTACAGCCCTGGTTATCACCCATTCAACCTATGCAGTACCGGTAACGCAGCCATGCAAAAAATGCACTGTGCTTGTAAAAGAGCATCTCCAAACAGCGGAATCAATTGCTTACATGTACTTCGAAATTCTCCCTCTGACACCCAGTCTTGTTGTCAAGACCTTAAACTTCAAGACCAAGACCAAGACCTTGAACCTCGAGACCAAGACCATGACCTTGAACCTCGAGACCAAGACCAAGACCAAGACTTTGAACATCAAGACCAAGACCAAGACCAAGACCTGAAGACCAAGACTTTGAACCTCGAGACTAAGACCAAGACCAAGACCCAACAAAATCCCATTCAGGCCAAGACTTCTTTTCCTTACACCAAAAATTGTGGAGTCGATATTTTACTGAAAACGTGAGTGGTTTATTTTATTCAAGCAAATGAACTTTAAATGCAGACTGCAGAGAATTCCGAATTCGTATTTACAAAAGTCGTTCATACAAACTGTTATTCCATATGCCTTTTGTATTTTATAGAAGAAAACAATTCGCTCAGAATTTTCTGACTAAGATCGACGTGCCTTGTGAGCCTCATAAAAATTCCGCCACGTGAAAAAATACTTTCCATAGCTAGGTGCTGAAGTCGCTGGCACTCACAGTAACTTTTCAAGCACTGGATGTAAATGTACAAATCGTGAGCCTTTTTGATATCCTCCCTCTGGCTTCAGAAACAAGTCTCGACAGGGCTTCCATATACAGCATCACTTGGTTGCTGCTGCCAATGGGTTTTCCTGACCAACAAGACTTGCATCCGTCCGTAGGTATTTGTTGTAGGTTATGATGCAAACAGGTTTGATAAGTTTTAAAATTCTTGAGTTTTGTTAAATGACTGTTCATAGGCCTATTGACAGCCGGCCTTGGTCTTGGTCTTGCGAGACCAAGACCAAGACTTTGAACCTCAAGACCAAGACCAAGACCTTGAACATCGAGACCAAGACCAAGACTTTTGGTCTCAAGACCAAGACCAAGACTTTTAAAAACGAACTCGAGTGCACTCGAGACCAAGACCTCGGTCTCGAGGACAACAAGTCCGCTGACACCAAATATTCGGATTATGCGGTTAATTGCTTGTCTTCATTATCTTGATCAATCAGGGCTTTTCAGTTCAGCCCCACAAACAGTTCAATGAAAACAGTGCGTCATAGTTCCATGGGAGTTTGGATTGGGGGGGGGGGAGGCCGCAAGGGGCATTTCTCCCCTGGATTTTGGGCATATTTTACAAAAATGAAATCTTTTGATTATTATGATTATTAGCCTACAACAGTCCCAACATGATTTTCAATGCGAGAAAACACTTAATAATTAATTAACTCAATTCAATAAAACACTCTCTGACTGCAGACAGACAGAAATTCCGGGCCCCTAGACATAGTAGTCACGGGCCCCTAAACTGTCATTAGGCTTTTTGAGAAAAGTTGATAGAGGGCCCGGCCCGGGCCCCTAAAAATCGCCGGAAAATCGCCGGGCCCCTGGGCATTTGCCCCCCCCCTTGCCCTCCCCTCTCGGCGGGCCTGACTGCAGAGGCCTATGGCACTGATTACGTTAATAATTATTAATGTCATAGCTTGCAATAGATGGTTTCTCTTTTTGAATATCGTAACGAAATTCGCTACTTTCATCATGTGGGCTATAATGCTATAATTAGTGGGGCGTGGTGGCTCAGTGGTAAGTTCGGCGCCTTGTGACCGGAGGGTTGCAGGTTCGAATCCCACTCTAGCCGCTGCGTACGGACCTTGGGCAAGTCCTTCACTCGTAATTGCTCATGGCGCTTCGGCGTGAAAATTCCGGCACAGTATCAAATGCTGTAGTCGGGAGCGCCTCTGAGTAGTAGTAGACTTCGAGAGGCGCTATAGAAATATCCGGAATAAAAATAAAAATAAAAATACTAGGTTCAATAAGAATTCTTCATCGTATGAAACGGAAGGAATTAGTCTTGCGTTGATTGGATCTTTTAATCGACATAGGCCTATATAGGCCCTATATATAGGCGTAGACTCGGGGGGTGGGCAGCCGGGGCACGTGCCCCCCCCCAATAATTGAGATGGACTGTACATCCAATGCAACAAGGTTAGTGTAGAATTAATAACCAATGCCCCCACCCCCAAATATTTTGAACAAGTTTACGCCAGCGTAGGCCTATATATACATGTATATAGTAAGCCTTTGTCTAACGGTGGCGTCAAACATGGGCGTCTACACCATAGAAACCTTGGAGCAAATGCTCCATCCGAGAAACAGGGGGAGATCTGTCAGTGTGTGCCACCATTTGGGGGGGAGGGGGAAGGGGAAGAAGAAGGGGCGAAAAGGGAAGTTGCGCCAAAGACTGGGGGGATATATAGGCCTACGCCTCTGGCGTCAAACTTAAATTCTATAAATGTCCCAACGAACTTCAAAGTGACATTAATCCAATTCAGTTCCGTGGAAGATAGTTCCACATTATGCTTTCTACGGAAAATGACATAAATTGACCGATTAATATAAATTACTGTATATCCTTCATGCATCCATCGTATATAGGCCTAGCTAGGCCTAATCGTAATCGCAAACTCCAAATTTATATATATAAAGCGCTACTCTTAAGCTAAGCACAGGGCACCAGCTTATTCACAAACCTGCGTCGTACCGGAGAGGTACGTTGTCCCAGGGTGAGAATTGTCCAGGGATTTGGGGGTTCAACCCCAAGTCTTTCTTTGGACCCTCCCCAGTTAAGTCTTGATTGCATGCACACCAAAGGGGGTTGTTTCAAACCCCTTCAGTTGTGATAGTGTGATTAGGCCTATATTGTGCATATATTTTAGCATTTTCTGTGACAATTCACTTTGTGGTTTACTGATAAAGTAATGCTCTGGTTTATTGTGAGATTTGTGACCATGTAAATTGTATACTAATAAATTTTCTGATGTCATCACATTAAGGAATTTAAGTTTTCTATTGCATCCGTGAATTTTCTCAGTTTGCAAAATACGGATAAAATATCAACTCCACATGGATCAAACTCATCAAAGTCTAACCTACCCCCCCGTCTTCTTTCTACAATTCTCACACTGCATTGTCCAGAGATCGATGTCCAGTGGAGGTCCGAGTCCGGTTGTCATCCACACGTAAAGTTTCCACGGTCCTGTATACGACGTGCGGAAGTAACGTCTCAACTCGATAGGATAATCGTACACTAAGGATCTTAATGAATCTGTTACACACACGTTACGATACTTAGGGGTAGTGCGCTCGTGAATAGGCTGGTGTCTTGCGCTTGACCTTCGAGTGGCGCTTTAGAAGTCTGGAGATTACGATTACGATACTGTAGGCTTGGGCCTTAATACTTACAATAGCAATTCATTTGATGAGTTAACCTCAGAATGGACTGCCGCGTAGACCGATTCGTTTAGGCCTACACTATTTTTCTGTTCCTGTCTTCTCTTAAAACTTTCGTACGTTTTAGCGTTTTCTTATAAATTGAAGTCCGCTCTTTGATCTTCCTATTCATCGTGATTAGGCTGGTGCCCTGTGCTTGGCCTTCGAGTGGCGCTTTAGAAGTTCGGAGATTACGATTATAGAACTACGGGGGCTGTCGCCATGCACTTTTCAAATAAGTCTACCTCTTTGCCTGAATTTACTCAGTACTATAATTGATTTGTTGCTAGGGTGCTGTATTAAGTAAGTAAGCAAGTAGGTAAGTAACTAAGAGTGTAAGTAACCTTTTATAACTGCCAGACAAACACTCTCACCTTGCAAAATAGCAGTTGTTCTAAAGAGTTTTACTGTCACTGGATCAGGAAGCCTAAACCGTTCAGTCAGTTAGACTAATCGTACCGGGTAATCATACATTTTTAAAGCGCCACTCGAAAGCTAAGCGCAGAGGTCGCATTGCATGCACCGGCTTATTCATGAGCGCTGCGTCGAATCAGAGGGATTGTCCAAAGGACGTCAGAGTCCGGTTGCCAGGAGGTCAGAGGAGGTAAGCGAGTAGCTGCTAAGGCGGATGTCGTTTAGGTCGAGAATTGGAAGGCGAAGGATCAGGTGAAATTGGGGTATGAATATTATTCTTTAATAGGTGAGACTTCAATTTTGAATGGAAAGCCCGAGGGGTGCTTGATAGAGGAGCGTGAGGAAGATGACGGTGGGTGATTGGCAATAATGATGGAGGAACTGAAAATATGCGGAATTCAGAGGGAAGATCGTTCCAGAGATGTGGTGCAGTATGGGATATAGCTCGGTTGTACAACTTGAGATGAGTAGTGACTGGGTGTCGAGAAAGACTGAAATACAAGGATGATCGGGTAGATCTGGTTGCCCTAGCCAAGCATGCAGCTACTATGTACGCTTCTGACACTCGCTTCACGATGGTTAAACTGTCCGAAGAATAATTAGTTCATAACTGTTCATTGGAAGTTGACGCTGCAATGTTGGTGCCGTATAATTACTCTGCTTATCCTAGTGATAGGCCCTATATAATTACTGACTGGCCGGTTGTGCTCCATCCTACCCTACAAAGCCATTTATTCCTATGTCATCGTTACCTGGCCGCACATCTCTTTGCTCTGCAGCACTGTGTAGGCCTAATCTGGTTGTTCGCCCGTCCTGCAACAATGCAACATGGAAACTGCGTTGTGGTTGGCCCTTCGTTATGGAACTGGCTTCCATGCAATCTGCGACATAATCTTCTTCTTCTTTCTGTATCTCTATTGCGCAATCGGTTGAAGACCATTCTGTTTGGTCTTATGCGTGCAATGGCGGGAGCATTTCTTGTGAATTTCTCTTGAATATGCGCTATATAAATGAGCACTTACGATTACAATTACAAAACCCTCACGGCGATAGTACAGTAAGTGCGACAATATTGTAGGCCTAGAGTGAGAAAGCTTCAGTGAAAAACGAGACAATAAAAGACTGATAATCGAGACAATAAAAGACTTTATTTTGTGAAAAGCAAAATTCTTACATGTTAAAATGTACAGTAATGTAAAACTTTAAAAATATAACTTGCAATACAGTTTCACTTTGCAATTTTCTAGTGGTACAGTTTTTTATATTATGGTTACAAAAAATTACATCATAATTGCGTAATTTGCATCATCATGTTACACCCGAAATGATTTCTTAAGCTTGATGCTAGCGCAGTGTTTCAGCAACATTTTTCATTTATTCATTCTTTCCACTTTAATTTTTTTAAAGTTTTTTTTTGTTTAGCGAGGCTCTTGAATGTCTTTTCTTGTAGTTTTCGTTACTTTTAGTTCTACATGCTTGTGTTTCGGCTAAAGTTGTTAACCATGATGATAGCAAGATATCTCTGTTGCTCAACCTAATTAAGATCTATCACCGTAAATGCATCACTGAAGAATGTCTTATAGATAAGTACAACGAAAATCATCGCATAAAAGCTCTATGTACACGTAGTATTATCCATAAAAAAGCTACCATTATGTAAAAAAAATCGATTGTGTCGGCGCTGACCTCCATGAAAATCTCTAGGCACAGGAAGATAAGACAGTCCCAATATCACAGATAAAGTGTTCATGAATGCACAAGTTTGGACTTAGCATAGGCCCCACACTTAATACGATTATAATAAAATACTCGCGCCTCACATTACTAACTACAAAAGAATAATAATAAAAATAATAATCAATTTATTAATAAAATATTAATAATACAGTAATTAGCAATAATAAAGACAATAGTAATAATAATTACTATGCTAACTAATGATAATTATAACTGTAATAATTTAAATAATAAACAATAACTGGCTTAAAAAATCACAGATCTTTTATCTGTATTTAACTATACAGAAACTAAGCCTGATTTGTTTATTTTCCACCAATACGTGTTTCACATAAAGAGATAAGACAGCCTTCTACAATTATCTTCGTGGTTTGGCTATACCACAGTAACTTGCCTTCTGTTTACAATTGCTTTTTGTGAGCCTCTTACGATTACGGTAGCGTGTCGTACTTAAGCGCAACGCCTGCGCCTCCTTTTCTGTGAAAGTCGGCCTCCTCTTCTCCCATCACTTGCTCTGAAGTCGCCTGGCGAGCTGGAGCAGCTTTTGCGTCACGTCGTCCGTAGCCAACAGGTACATGTGCATGTCCATTGTGGTCTGGATCGGAGCAATTACGAGCGAAGGTTCTCCGAACCTCGGGCGCCAGACAAGCACCTGCGAATTGTTGGCGTTTGGAGGATTCAGAGCGTACTTCTCGATGCGTAGCGACTGTGTGTATTTATCGTCGAGTACGCGCGGCTTCTCCTGCTCCATTGGTCCCAACAGCTTGGCCCTCTGCCCGAGTTCGTTCTGGGGGTTTACCTGAATGCCCAGCTCCATCGACCAGGCCACCGTCTTCATGATGTGGTAGGAGTTCGTGGTGAGGTCCTTGAGCGCGAGGAATGTCAGGAATCGCTGTTTCCGGTAAACGTACGTCAGAGAGGGTTCACGAGGGTAGGTGGAGTTCGGGATGTACCAGGTGATCTGAGGGAAGAAGTTGTCGTTCATGTGGATCGTGGCGGAAGTGGGGAACGGCGTCGGACCTTCGAGGGTGCAGACCTCGTTCCGAGAACCGTACCATGGGTACTGCTTACCATCTGCGTCGCTGATCATCTTGTACTTTCCGGTCACGATCTCAGGGAATTCCCAACTGGTGCTGAAACGTAACAGAACACATACAAACAGACGTGCTTGCGTACCAACGTACGTAAGCCTACTTACTGTTTGGCTTGATTGCGAGGAGGAGGTATATTTCGGTAGGTGGATATAGGGACAGACACCTGTATGAAAGGCAGGCAGAGAACAGGCTGTTCAGGAATTGCGGAGTTATAGGATGGTGCAGGACATACACTGAGGATTGACTCGAGACAAACAGAGAGCGACAGAAAGAGAGATAGACATACGCAAACATAGACAGTGAGACAGACATAGATCTATACAGATACAGACAGACACAGAGATACAGAGCGAGACAGAAACAGAGACAGAGACAGACAGAAACAGACAGAGAAACATGGAAGAGACAACTAACGTGTGTAGGCTACATACATGTAAGTGCATTCCTATATTACACCTGCCTACATAGGCCTACTCAAATACCTATGTAGTTCTTACATGGTGTACGTACATATATGCACGTAATCGTACATGCATACATACGTACTTACTTATGTACGTACATAGTATACATACGTACGTATACCCACTACGCCCGTGAATATATGTATATATAGATAGGCTACATGTGTATGATTTATATGCGTAGATAGCCTTTATATGTTGTACTTGCATACGTACATACATAGTCTACTTATATGCATACATACGTGAAAACTTACGCATGTTCTTTTATGTATAAGTAACACCATCTGTCATTACCTTACAACGACTTTTCAATATTACAAACATACCGAGATAGTAAAATCAGACAGATAAAAGAATTTAGCTACTAATGCAATCGTACATACACAGACAGACACATACAGACACAGATACAGAGACAGAGCTAGACAGAAAGAGAGACAGAGACAGACAGATCCTAATCCGTCGAATCCTCTGCAGCCTTCCAAGCTTACTCGTCCTCAACGAAATCCTTCTTAGCAGCTCCTATGCCTCCTGGCTCCTGGGTCCTCTGGCAACCGGACTCGGATATTCCCTTGACCATCTCTGAACAACCCCTCTGACATGACGCAGCGCTCGTGAATAAGCTGGTGCCCTGCGCTTAGCTTTCGAGTAGCGCTTCAGAAATTTTGAGTTTACACTTACGATTACTATTGTACGCGCTTGGATTAGATTCGACCTATAGACTGCTGTTAGGTTATGTCACACAAGAACCATGTGAAAAATCTCTTCAGTTCAGCCGATGATCTGATCAGATCAAAGTTTGATCTAATGAGCAGGGAGAGAGAGAGAGACAGAGACAGAGAGAGACAGAGAAAGAGAAAGAGAGAAAGAGAGAGAGAAAGAGAGAAAGAGAGAGAGAAAAAGAGAGAGAGAGAAAGAGAGAAAGAGAGAGAAAGAAAGAGAAAGAGAGAAAGAGAGAGAGAGAGAGAGAAAGAAAGAGAGAGAGAGACAGACAGACAGACAGACAGATGTGTTCTTCGGTTGCTTACATGCCTTCCTGTCCGTAGACATTGATGAACTGCATATCGACGCAGACTTGAATCCACCCGATCTGAATTCGCTCTCCAGCCTGAAGAGGAGGCACTTCGACCGTCGCCATTGCCCTGTGTTGCATAGACACCATCAGCCACAAAAGATTATCTAATCTGATCTTCTCTAATCTAATCCAATCTAATCCAATCCAGCACATAGACTTCTATAGCGCCGTTACAATAATCCATCAATCAATCAATGGTCGTTTCACCTGAAACAGTACTTGAAGTCTGGGAAACCAGAAGTCATGAGACTATGGGTCCTGCGGTGGATAAGCAAATTAATCACAGTTATTAGGCCTACCGCATAGGCCTATTGTTAATCCTCACAAATCATCTGCATGATCGTCATCATAATTGATTTAATAGCAGTATGCCAATATTGTCCACCAGAGAATCAGCGCAATGAATATTCGTTCACCTGTTAGGAATTGTGTTACTTACTTTCTTTCTTACACGGATAGAAGAACCAAACAAGAGACGAATTGATAGTAATAATAATAATAATAATAATAATAATAATAATAATAATAATAATAATAATAATAATAATAATAATAATAATAATAATAATAATAATAATAATAATAATAATAATAATAATAATAATAATAATAATAATAATAATAATAATAAGACAACCTGAAGGGGATAGGGTAGAGAAGATGGAGAGGAAAATCAAGAAAGAACTGGCTGGAGACCATCAAATGAGAATTGATATGTCTGGAGATGTAGAGGGATAAGGTGAGGATGAATGTGGTGAGTGGGGACCTGTGCTAGTCGATGAGTAGATCTTCAGAGAAAAAACTAAGTAAGGTTACCTTCCCCAATCCGTAATAGATTTACCTGAATACACTCTAATCAATCTAACAGTTGTGTTGTTTAGCAGATGAAGAACAGACAGACAGACAGACAGACAGACAGACAGACAGACAGACAGACAGACAGACAGACAGACAGACGGACAAGACAGACAGACAGAGACAGACAGTGGCATGAAGTTAGAACGGAATTGCTTACCGGAAGTGTGGCGTTCTGTATTTGAGAACTGACGATGACTTTTCGTCGATGACCGTCAGCCTCTTGTCGATGCCAACCCTCAACCGGGCGATCTTAATGCCTGGCCTCTGTTGGACCGCTGGGGCCCCGGGCGTCTTGGCGATGGAAGACGACGGATCGTGACTGAGGGTGAAACCGAAGTGGTTTTGTGCTTCGTTCATGTTGTTGTCATCGGCAACCGCTGCAGGAGCCAGTGCCACTCCCCCTCCGCCTCCTCCGCCTCCTCCTCCTGTTCTTCCTCCGACGCTCATCGAAGATGGTGCCGTCATCTGGAGACCGGAAGCGACGCCCCGTCGATTGAACATGCCCTGCTTCGAACGACGGTAGATGGACGGATGTCGCTCTGACGCGGGCATCGAACCGTGCACGCTCGACCTCTTTGACTCGTACCGCAGCTCCTGAGATCCGCCAGCGCTGCCTCCTGAGTAAACGTTTCCCATTCTATTCGAACCGAAAGGAGTTTGGAGAGGGTGTGCAAAGGAGAGGCCAAGCGACTGCTTTCGTTCGGGGTAGATGTAGGGAAAGTAGGAGCTCTCGGGTGCCGAATTTATACTTCTCAGCCAGAGTCTTCTGTTCACTGGTCTATTCATAAGGAAGACTGCAGACTGGTCTCAGCATCGGGCGACCTCGTCAGTTTAGCTGCTGCAACTGTTCAGCTGACACAATAGAAAAGATAATGGTCGAACCTACAGCAGCACAACTAGTGAAGCTGGCTTATTGCTTCACAATCCGTTCAGCTGGTTAAAAGTGAATTTTCAACGTAGTTTTAGCTGTTCCAATCGGTACGGTTTACATCGGCAGTTTTGACTTTAGGACGGTCTTTCCTTCATATCCACTGGGCAACTGAAATCATACAATGAAATTGGCTTATCTGGAAATTAAGTACGTCCTGTTGAAAACGAGTATCTTCCACTGGTTAACAGCAGAAGATATTGTCTTACTCAAGGAGAGTGAGTGCTCTTCACAGGCAATTTGTTTACTTTTCCGAAAAAGAACTTCTAAAATTGAAAGTCGACCGAAACTCGATGGTAATTCTCGTCGTATCTAAATTCGAACCCTGCGGCAGGCTTTCCGAAGTGCTGAGCGAAGCTCGATTGGTTACCACTCAGTAGCCGACCGGTAGAGATCGGCTGGATGATGGTAAACTCCGATCCATTCCAGGTCAACCGAACTTTCAGCAGGTGACAGGACGCCGCGGGTTGGTGCTAAGCCCGTGAGGGTCCTTGTCGTTCGAGCTAGGCGACTCGGGTCCAGATCGGAGAGAGGGTGTGGCAGCAACGGCCGGCGCTTCAGCGGATGTTACGATCGGACGCCGCTCGGATTCAGTTACTGCAGACAAGCGGAGGAACATTCAGCCGAAGAACGCCGCTTGGCGTCTTAGCTTTGTTACGTCATCACTTTGTCACGTCATCGCTCAGTTGTCTCATCGCTTTCCTACGTCATCGCACGCCTCACTCTTCATTTTGTCGCCTCATTCAAAGAGTTTAAGAACTTCTTGTTAATATCTTTGGGTTCACAGCCATTCTGTTCCAACGCCCTTTTCACAGGCTGCCACGCTTATAGCAGACACACTCGGTTACGCAAAGGTGCATTAGTGCAGCCGAGTGTTAATGGCGACATGTGTTAAACTTGATTTAATTAGTAACTATTATCGCGCCAATGCTTAATGCACACCAAAACCAAGCCGTAGACAGGTCAGTATCTGGAAGATCAGTCCAGTAAGACAGAGTGGCAGCCATAGTTCGAGAATTCGTGACTTTCGCTTTTAAAATTCGTAAAAATTCGCGAATTTTTGGTCTATTTTAAAATTCGTAAAAATTCGTAAAAATTCGTTGGGCCATTGTTGGGCCTTTTTACATTGACAGCGGCGTTTTGCAAAAACAGCGTAATCAACAACAACAAATGTGATGACGTCATGATTTGTTGTGTTAACCTTCTGCTTAGAATTTAATGTAAAATTCAATATAAAAGTTTATTACGTAAGGAGTTAATTTAGTTAACATCTAATTTTTTAAAGGTTTAAGAACATGGACCGGAGCGGAAGTATGTAGTAATTTTGGAGGAGAAGGAAAGGGTAATCCAAAAATACAGTGTTGTTTTTGTGACAAGGAATTTGTTGGTTGTTCTGCCCGAATTCTGGAGCATTTGCATGGCGAAAATACAGAAACTAGAGTCGAATGGGAGCATTGGGATGTTCCTGGCTCAAAATCAGAGGACGATGAAGTAGAAGACACAGCTTGGGGAACGTTGCCAACCCTTTTCAACCATGCATGTTTGGTTGCAAGCTGTGTTAGTGGCTGACTGGTCACACTGGAGCTGGGGCACTGTGGTTTATCATTCTGCTGACTGACACTCACAGTCACACACTCCAACTGTGATAGAGATCGAAGTTCATGACTCCAAGTAGAACAGTAACTGAACATCAGTAGGCTACTGTTGTGTTGCTAGTCAGCTATCTTTAACGGCTGATTGATTGATTGCCTATGGCATTGACATTTACTTGCTTAAAAAGCTGAAAAGTAAACAAATAATAAAATTCGTTGCCATGGCAAAGAATTCTATTAGTTTATTATTTCACGAATTTTAACGAATTTTAAAACTGCAGTTTTAAAATTCGTTAAAATTCGTGAATTTTAAAAATTCTTAAAATTCGTAAAATGCGAATTCTCGAACTATGGTGGCAGCCTATTGTGAATTAGCAATGTCGAAAATGTCTTCTGCTGTCAATGTCTTAATCGTAAGGAAATGAAGACGCTTTAGACCTTCGCCAAATTTGAAATCCTGAATCGACTTGATTGAAGTTTGATAGGAAATTAGGAATGGCTATGTTGTGAAAATCTTCACACAGGATGACTTTGTCAACGTTCGGGCTACGATAGCGCCCCCACTGTGGTGTGTTGCTTCATGTCGGTTTCTGCCTTCTTGACACAGCTTGCAGCACACATTTAATTATAGTGGGGATTCTAGCACAATTATGCTTATCGTTATTTGTGTAGCTTCGTTTACACACCACACAACGGCGCTGAATTGTGTAAAAGTCATGACTGTGACTGATTTTACACCGCATCGAGAAATCAATAGACAATACTGGTTTTCGTTTTCATGCGCTGTGCGTCCCTACAGAAATCAGGCGATAGATTAAGTCTTTCCTGTGACCGCAACTGATGCGAATAAATTATGCACAATACTTGCCTAAGGCCTTAGTTATAATTGGCATAGACCACCGACTCGATTGGATTTCGATTTTGACTATCAAAAACTATCGACCTATCACAATATCCTACTCCAAAGACCTTAAACCTGGTTCGACTTTACTGACACTGCTCTGCTCTGGATTCAATCCTATTACTTTTCCCGCTCTTCCTCCGTTAAAACATCAGAAGCTCGTCCCAATAACGCCCTCTAACTCGTGGAGTCCACAAAGCTCTGTTCTTAAAGCTTTTTTGCTAATCCATTACACTTGCAGTACCCCACTCAGCTCACCCATAAATGCATCTTCACTTGACCATCACCCATTTACTGACGACACCCAACAATTCGTCTCTTTCTCTCCAAACAGTTGATCCAACACAGGGGCGTAACTTTGGTCTAAAAAGTGGGGGTACTAATTTTTTGCATACACAAAGCAAGGCGGAGACTGCAAGTGGTGGCGCTACAAGGGCCAAAAGGCCAGTTCTCAAGTTGAGTGCCTGGCCCCTCTGTGACCCCACAATGAATACGTGGCTACGCTAGCATGTAGGCCCTATTGTAATGAGACAGATAATAGAAGAGGTTAAGAAAACTATTTTTTTCTATCTTTATCACCAAAATAAAAGATATAAATCACAAGAATTGTCTTCTTATCGAAATGTTGCTAACAAAAGTCAATAAATAGGCCCCTTACCCTCATGATTTTAAAATCCGAAAAAGAAACTGCGTGCTCTAAACACCGCAGTGCAAATGATTTGACAAAACATTATACAACATTGGGTTTAATTTTGTCTTAAACTCAGCTGCTTTTAATTAGAGTTACGACAGTTTTGCTAATGTTAATAAAAAGTTTGTACAAAATACTAACTCATGTTATAGACGACTTGCGTTTTGTATCACATGAACATAATAACACCTACATATAGGCTTTCGTAACGCACAAACGACCCATTAAAACATCAAATTTAATAGGCTAATCGGACTAATTTAATAAAGTTTTCGGACTAAATAACCTGAAAATATCTTGTATATGCTGTGTTTTGTAAACCAGTTATGAGCTTTTATGATGGTCAAATGGCAAGTTAATCAAAATCAACTTTTCATAAGTTAATCAAAATCAACTTTTCATAAGTTAATCAAAATAAACTTTTCATAAGTTTATCATCCCATGATGATGATGATGACAGCTGTCAGTGTCACCTTGTCTCCACCTCACCGAATCCTTTTATCTTTAGACGGATCAATCCAATGCTCTATATTTAAGTCAATCAGGACTGTGTACCGATTCCCAAGACTTGACGCTCTTTGCCAGGTCCTGCGATTGTATTTATTCTGACCATACTGAGAACAAAGACAACTTTAAGCGAGCACGCCTTTCTCGTCACCAGCCCAAAACTCTGCTGCTAACTTTCGCTCTGAAGAGTTGCCCCAAAAGGTTTGCCTGATGGCTGCCAACTGAAGTTGTAATATAAGAAATGACAATGGCGAAATTGGAAAACCAACTCGAAGGCTCGTAGAAATGAATAAAACTTAAAAAGTTAAATTTACACAGGAAAGCAACAAGGAAGGGCATTATAAATTTTACACAATTTTAACCTAATGAGACTGAAATGGGTTATAAAAACGGAGACTGTAGTTGAAGTTTAGCTACTTCTCCTGCGCAGTTTTAACACGACTGGCAAGCGAACTGCTCTCAATTATGTGTGCTCACTTTATATAACGATATCACATCTCTAAAGATTACATCTCTAACCTCGCACGTGTTTCCTACTGCCACTCAAGGCATCTCAGGGCTATTCGACGATCTGTCTCATCCTCTGTTTTCACCACGCTGGTCCATGCTTTCATTTGCTCCCGAATTGACTACTGAAATTCGCTTCTTATCGGTCTTCCTAATGTCAGTTTCATGCCTCTGCAGTCAGTCCTAAATACAGCTGCGAGATTAATAGCACGTCTGCCATGTTACTCACGCATTTCGTCCTTCAAGTTTGAGCAACTGCACTGGCTTCCTCCCTCTGCACGTATTAAGTTCAAAGTCCTCATTCTGGTGTCCAAGGCACAGCGGGGTTTCGCCCCTAAATATTTAATCGATGTAATTCACCGGCCTCTTTCTGTCTCCTCGCAACGTCTACTTCGCTCCTCGAACAGACTGGACCTATTAGTTCCTCATACCAGAACAGCTATGACGCAGTCCCGATCGATCTTTTGCCTCAATTGGGACCTCTTTCCGGAATACGCTGTCTCGTATAGTCGCTCTCAAATTTGAATAGGTAATCCCTCGTCTTCGTTTGCTTTCCTCAAGACTTATTTCTTTTATCGTGGCTTTGCGCACTGGGCGCGCCTCTGAACGGCGCTCCCAGTGAACTCTGCTAGAGGCGCTTTATAAATGTTTAAATACAATACAATTCAATATGCGTGTACTTTTGAATGCCCTTAGACGTGTGACTGCATGCAACCAAACATGCTTGTATGTAAAAATATATTCGTGTATTCGTGTATGAATCTACGTACGTATTTATGTATGTATGTATGTATGTATGAACTTGTATAATTTATTGACTTACCCCTAATTGTTTAACTGCAATATTGCATGGGTTTGTAATTAATTACCTTTCTCCTCGGCTGAAGAGAACAATTCTGCCTCAGTAACGTGCTATACGAATCAATGCAGGAAGATCCCCATATTCTTATACTGATAAACATTTCACAATCTCGGTATTTTAAATGCATTAAGTCTTCTGTGTTGAATAATTTACTCCATAATATTCATAGGCAACTCAATATATATAATCTAAGCGCTCTTATTAAAAGCAAAGAAATAAAATGTAATTATGTGAACTATTCTTCGAGTTCGTTAAGCTATTTTTGTTTCTCTTCAGTCTGGTTCCGTTTGTGCTAAAATCCAGTTGCACTGATATTTATGTTAATCGTTCGTAATTTCAAACTGACTGATGTCAATTAGATTAACCTAAGTAGTTAGCTATTAACCACTATGAGCGGAACTTCGGTCCCTTAGGAGTCTGCAGTCCTTCGTATACCTGAAACAGTTTTATACTCTGCGTCTTATGCTGGTTTCGAAGGGAACACAGAATAAATATGGATTGAAAATGTATGTATGCATGGTATACATGATATGTATGTATATACATGCATAAATGTGAGTATATGTATTTCTATGTATATGTACGTAAGTACATATACATAGAAATACATATACAGAAGTATGTATGTATGTATGTATAACGTGTGTATGTTTTTAAGGATACTTATTGTGTATAGTAATAAATTTGTGAATTATAGACATAAGCTTATATACGTGTATACATATATGTTGAGAGAGAGAGAGTGACAGAGAGAGAGAGAGAAAAAGAGAAAGAGCGAGACAGAGTGAGACAGAGTGAGAGAGCGTCGTATTTGGTGGGCGTATAGCTGAGCTGAGCAGTGACTGATAAATCCCAGAAGAGCGTTGCAGCGTTCTGGTTTCGGACGTATGTTGACGTTCAGATTCTGTGAAGAGGTCTCTGGTGATGATGACGACAAAGACAACAACGACGGCGGCCGTGGTGATGATGACGATAGCTGTCACCTTGTCTCCACCTCACACAATCCTTTGATTCCACCGACACTGTTCAGATCACAGGGCGCGTCGTCCCACTTGAGAAATCTACAGATCAATAGATACAGACGATTCTTCGAATACAGCCATAATGTAGCCTGGAAAGGAATGAATTGCATACCAATGCATGCAACAGAAATGTATCATCATAAAGTATAATTTGAATAAATTTAGAATTCATGTAGTTTATATAATTGCGCTCAGTTGTGTGCGCCTATGTTTGTTTATCTATTCGTTGAGGCATACTGAGAATGAAATCAAAATATGTTATTCTAAAATGAGACAAAACGTTGCATATTCGCTCATATTTGAGGTCGGGATTGGCCTAGAGATTTTGCATTATAGGTAAATTTAACGCCGATGAAAAAAACCAGTCATGCAGGAAATAAAATTGTGGCTTAAACAAAAACATTCCTCGATTAAATTACAGAAACTGTGTAGCTGAAAAGACTCCCTGTACATTCATCCGTTTACGTGTTTCAATCCGTCGACCGGTCATTTAATCATTCAGTCGGTCATTTAATCATTCAGTCGGTCGACCGGTCATTCAGTGGGTCATTTAGTCATTCAGTGGGTCATTTAGTCATTCAGTCGGTCATTTAATCACTCAGTCGGTCATTTAATCATTCCGCCGGTCAGACGGTCATTCAATCAGTCGGTCGGCCATTTAATCATTCAGTCGGTCATTTAGTCGTTCAGTCGATCATTTAGTCATTCAGTCGGTCATTTAATCATTCCGCCGGTCAGTCGGTCATTCAATCAGTCGGTCGGTCATTCAGCCGGTCGACCGGTCATTCAGTGGGTCATTTAGTCATTCAGTCGGTCATTTAGTCATTCAGTCGGTCATTTAGTCATTCAGTCGGTCATTGAATCATTCAGTTGCTCATTTAGTCATTCAGTCGGTCGTTCAGTCGGTCAATCAGTCGGTCGGTCGGTCATTCTATCAGTCAGTCATTCAGTCATTTAGTCAGTCAGTCAGTGATTCAATCGGTCGGTCTATCATTGCTCGATAATTTCTGTCATGTTATAGTTTATTGTTGCGAAGTTTGCGTATCTGACTCTGCAGTGGGATTCGATTCGGCGAAGGAGAAGCGATGCGGGTCTTTGGAGTGACCTCGACCGTTTGGCCTACTCACTCACTCACTCACTGGTCGTGCTTCAATCTATCGAGCGGAAAACAGCGAATGCCTGTTCCACGTGCGCGCACTGGTTCAAGGGATAGCCGGACTCGCGTCATCTTCCACCAAAGGGGAGCCGCAGGAGGAGTGTACCTTCACATTATGGACGAAGCTTAGTTCAGAGACTCTGAACATGGTACCATCCATAGATGTTAAAACCGTTTTTTTCGTTTTTTATTTTTTTCCAAAAAACGTCGTTTTTTCGTTTTTTATTTTTCTTATCGTTTTTTCCGTTTTTTATGTAACTTTATTTATTTATTTATTTATTTACTGTCTGTTAATGTTTTTCAGTTTCTGTTTAATTTTTTGTCTGATGTCCCTTACATTGTCTCCGTACTTTCAAGAATTCAGCTAATTTACGTCACTATTTACGTCATCATTTGAGAAATAAAAACTTTATGAAATAGCACAGTACAAGAAATTACATTTTAGAAAGTTATTTCTAAGTTATCTAAATTGCCAAAGAAAAGGGTGCGGATTAGATTCACGTTACTTTGATAAACGAGAAAGACAAAAACTCAGCATTGGCTAAATTGAAATGCATTTATTGTAAGAAAGTTTGCACTATATAGTCTATACGTCCAAAGTTTAGTTTTTAGTTTGTGTTAGTTTAGTCAGCATAGACTTATGTGGACTTATGTTTACAATTTAAATTTGAAAAGATTTCAAAATTTTAATTTCTCAATTTCTTATTAAACAAAACCTATAAGAAATAAAATAACTGTTGTAGAATTATGTTATTTAGTGTTTACTAATAAAGTTGTGCTATTTGCTGATTAAATTCTGTAAACAAGGTTTTAAACTTTAAATTGCAGTAGGCCTAGGCCCTACAAGATGCGAGAAAGTCAAATTATTTTCTTTTGTCGTTTTTTTCGTTTTTTTCTCGTTTTTTTATTTTTTTGAAAAAACGACGTTATTTTCCGTTTTTTCCGTTTTTTATTTAGTTTCTATCGTTTTTAACAACTATGGTACCATCTGTTAACTATGGACGCGAATCAGTTGGTGAAGACCCATCTGTGTGCATGGGTGCGTCATTAGTTTTCTGTTTATTGTTTTGCTTGCTAATGACATTTCTGCTCGTAATGACATCTAACATGATATGTATTGGCGCAGGCAGCGCTATTGTGATGTACTTAAAAGGCGCTATAACAAGTGTCCAGATACATACATACATTCAGTTGGTGGGTGACTGAGTTGGTCAGTCAAGCGGTCGGTAGGTTATTCAGTCGGTCGGTCAGTCGCTCCGACGGTCAGTCAGTCAGTCAGTCAATCGGTTAGTCAGACTAACCGATTGACCTGTCTCTTTGTTTGTACTCTTTTGTGTCTCTGCCCGTGTCCTTACCTGTCTTCGGCTTCTCCGTCTCGATATGACATGAAAAGACATTCTTCTGGACTGTAGTAGCTGCGAAGGAACAATGAGGCAGATTTACTACCACTAATAATCTATACAATTAGCACATAATTATAACCTATGACAGCACATTGTCGTCGATATACTGCAGCTTAACAGTTGAATTCCTTCGAATTATCTTGCATCAAAGTGAATATACTACAGACAGACAGACAGACAGACAGACAGACAGACAGACAGACAGACAGACAGACAGACAGACAGACAGACAGACAGACAGACAGACAGACAGACAGACAGACAGACAGACAAACAAAACAGACAGACAGACAGACGGGCAGTCAGACGAACAGACAGACATACAGACAGACAGACAGACAGACAGACAGACAGACAGACAGACAGATGCCTAGAAACTATAAAGGCTACGTAAAAGACCGGTGCAGGTGCGCCGTACATCTATATCAGCTATGATTATATGATCAGAATCAGATAAACATAATTTATTATCTCATCTTCTGTTAGTCTTATAACATTATATGACTAAAGGCTTCAGCACAAGTATAACTTACTTTACCTTTCCTTATCTTACCTTACAGTAGTTTACCGTATTTTACATTCATACTATTAGTTCATTAGCAAACAATGCCTTGTTTTGCTAATCTAAATCTCATGACTTCTATAGCGCCGTTATCTTAATCCCAGGACATCAACAGTCGATCGTCGCTTCGTCTGATTTCGCAATAAAAAAAACTGTAATCAATTGGAAAAGCCAGGTGGAAAAGCCAGGTGGAAATCCGATAGATCAGAAAAACCAGAAGCCAGGCTACTATATATGGTGGTTATGCAATTGAAATAGATGAATCGTATGTTTACACCAGGCTTGGGTCAATTACATCCCCAAAAACTCAATTAAATTACAATTACTTCTGTATTTAGTCAATTAAAATTACAATTACAATTGCATCTGTTTTCAGCCTTGAACAATTAAATTACAATTACTCTTGTGTCAATTACACAATTACAATGTCATGTACTTTTCAGTTAACAGGTATTGCGTTACTGCCTGACAGCACAAGTATGTTTATTTTATCAAAGGTAGAGAGACAAATAGTAAGACTGATAAATCATATTAGCGTTAGGTTATGTCACTGGAAGTGTTTAATAAGAACCAGGCTCTCAAATTCATCCGCCTTTAACCTTGTTCTTTCTGACCTAAATATCTTGCCTGTCGTACTGAAAATTCTCTAAACTGAAGCTGAAGGTTCTGGAATCGAAAGAATGCTTCTTGCCGCTGTAGCTGCATATGGAACACCATCTGCATGAACCTTCTACCAAAAGCTAACAAGCCACTCTCGTAGTCCAGTAGCCTTAATTTAATACATTCTGTCAGTTCCTGTCTCAAAGCCAGTGCCAAGTCGTCTTGTTCAGGCAGCACATCACCTGCAGTGGTAGCCTATCTATGAAATTGAGCAGCTTCTTCTCTTTCTTCACTGGTTCCTGCACATCAGCTAATTCATTGACTGCAACAACTGACGATGACTGAAATCTGGAACTGACCGACTCCCTCCAGCATAATACTGCATTTCGGTGACCAAGGCATTCTTGACTTCCTCTACTTCAATTTCCTTGCGCCAATGAAGTTTGAAGCGAGGATCGAGTAGGCCTACAGCACCAGTGATTTTGATATATTTGGACAGGCGGTTTGTGATTGCTTCCAGGAAATCAGAGACGAGTTGTTTACAATGAAATTATGTTGTTTGAATTGATTCCAATTTGAGTCGTAGAATTTGTACTCTCTGAACAACATTGGAAATATATAGAGTGACCTAGATTCCCCTTGCACACAATTGGTTGACTCTTCAAAGGGTTCCATGATTTTGGTAATAAATTCTGTCAGAAGAGTCCAGTCATGTGTTGTCTGTTGAAGCTGCTCCGGGTTGCCAGACGATTCTCAGCAATACCGCCTAAATGGCTTTCACAAAACCGCCAAAAACTAGTCGTAATGTTAACTAATAGAACAATCATATACAGGTACAGCATGACAATTACAATTACAGCCATTTCCATTACAATTGTAATTGACGGGTTTACAAGTCAACTACAATTACATGATAAAATTGCAATTAATTACGATATAATTACAATTTCAATTGCAACTGACCCCAGCCAGGTTTACACCACAATGACATTACAGAATCGACAGAACGACACCTTGTCTGGTGTTAATTTACCTCTCTGTGTACAATAATTATATGCTTCAATTTACTGTAGTGGCTTACATTAGCTTAACTAATGCTATTTTGTAACGTTAAGAGATAAACTGACTTGTCTGGTTTTCCTGGAATGAAGGCCGTGAACCCGGATATAGTTCCATGGGCTCTTCCGTAGGCATCCATCCACTTCCATTGGTCAAACATACACGTATCACCATGACTGCCACGTGCTCTGCGCGCTCCAATCCAAAAGCCGACGGCACCTGGCCAAATACCTGTCAGAAAACAATCGGACAACAACTGTCACATCACAACAACTGTCACATCACAATAACCGTCACATCACAACTGTCACATCACAACAACTGTCACATCACAACAACTGTCACATCACAACAACTGTCACATCACAACAACTGTCACATCACAACAACTGTCACATCACAACAACTGTCACATCACAACAACTGTCACATCACAACAACTGTCACATCACAACAACTGTCACATCACATGCTGCCATCAATGGCACACCATCGTTCTTGATGTCATTGTCATCCAGCGGATGCTTCTTCGAACGATAATAGATCTGCAAGAATATTATACTGTCCCGCAGTATCGTGTAAGAAGTTCCATCGGCGCACTTTATCGGCAACACAATACAAATGACGCAAGTAAAGTAGCAGAAATGAATTAATTAATCAATTATAAATACGTGTCATCGTCAACACAATACAAATGACCCGTAGTAAATAGTAAAAAGTAAATTAATTAATTATGAATATGTGTTATGGGCAACACAATACAAATGACGCATAGTACAGTAAAAAAATTCATTCATTCGTTCATTACGAATGCGTGTTATCTGCAAGGCGATACAGAAACACATATGAAGTGGTAAATTAAACATCCACAAATCTAAACCTTAAACTGCAGGGGCAAATGTTAAATATTAGGGTTTGCAAAGTGTTGACCCTTTTGCTTACATGCTTACATGCTACTGTTTTACGTGTGTCACTCATTTCTATTGCGGCTAAAACTCGTTCTTAAACTGTGAAGTATTTCTCGAATAATAATAGTCATTGTGTGGCTAGAAAATAAGCGTATTGCAGGAAACCACAGCAGCTGCGCTTTGTTACATGACAGTATGTGTGCATGCATAAGTGTGCGTGTGTATGCGATGAGCCACAGTAGTAGCTGCTATCATCAGGGATCACTCTAACAGTAGGGCCAATATGAGTATAGGTTTATATAGCAGTGACTGTGTTTTGTAACGAGACCATTTCCAATGATCTATAGGAAATTGGATTACCGGCGTCTGCAGATCCAACATCATTTAGCCGATTAACCTGAAACTTGACATATCCGCCAATATATCATCAATTAGATAAACCGGGTTATAGGGTTGTGCGAGGGGACGATATGTAATCTCCAATTCTCCATTAGTCGAAACTGTTGAAGCGCCGTCCAGATACTTTGGCCGATTTTCAGACATAGTAAATCGAAACTACGCTTCGGAATCAAAACTGTGTTAGAGCTATACCGGAACCGGACAGGGAGTGGAACATTTGTGGCGTTCATTATACATACATGCATGCATAGGCCTACATGCAAACATACACACATGCAAACATACATACATCTAGCGCTTTTGAGAGTTTCTTACGTATACATACATGTCATACATGCATACATATGCAATGTGCATACATATATGCGTACATACTTACATACATGCAAACAAACATTCATGTACATACATGCGCTTGTGAATAGGCTGGTGCCCTGCGCTTGGCTTTCGAGTGCGCTTTAGAAGTTTGGAGATTACGATTACGATTACATACATACATACATGTATATACTTGTATACAGGTTACACACCTACATACATGCATACATACATATGTATGTATGTATGAAATCGTATTCGTAATATATACATGTATACATACTTGCATATAGACATGCATGCATACAGGCAAACATACATATATCCATACATATATGCAATGTGCATAAGTATACATACGATTTGCACGAATAAAGCTGTAAAAACATAAACCCCTTTTCATGGCCGACAACATCTCTAATTATTTCCAACGATGTAACATCGTAACGAGCAGCTGTGATCAGCCGCTGTGATCAGCCGCTGTATCTGGTTTATTATAGAATTCATTTCCTTTCGCTGAATCATAAACGGAAACGAATGCGACCCTTTGCAGAAACTTCATACTGAACTATAAGAATCACAAGGCACGGTTTGCAGTGCGCTTCTGATGGTCACATATAGGCCTACGTCTGATGTTGGGTTGCGTCATGGGAACACTTGCTAATATATACGATGAACAAGAAATCCAATTCAAACTGGGGCAGTGTCCTCGATAAATTTTTAAATTGGGAGCATTTCCGAGACTCTAGCAGCGGCGTGTATTAACCATACGACGACGACGACGACAACGACGGGGCTCTGGTATTCACGCACAGCCTCCGTGGATAGTGGTATTAACGACGGCATGCGTCGACAAGGGGCGCCCAACTGTACAGAGATCGCACGAAAGGAACAAGTGCCCGTCACGACACAGGAATCAGACGCCGTCATTGCACCAATACATAATTATCTCCATATAAATATATGCTACAGTTAGTATATCTATATACGTATATAAATACAGCTCCTAAACTTGAGCACATATATATATGCAATATGTACAGCAGCTTATATATGTACATATAAATCAACGCATTTGATTAATTACACTAGTCAACAGCCAAAATGTATCGGTGATGAAATCAGTCAATTATAACTACTTTTGCTGCGCTGAAAAAGAATATGACATTAAGAAATGCTGTTTAGCTCTAGTTTTTATGATACAGTAAGTTTTAGTTTTAGTAGAGCACGGTCTGACCACTATAAAAGAAAAGTATGGCCGTCACGGAAGTCTCTGGATCCAGGAACTAAAAGTGTGCAGCACAGCCCACTAGTGGACCCCAAGAAGGTTTTGTTACCACCATTACATATAAAGTTGGGACTTGTAAAGAATTTTGTGAAGGCAATGAACCGAGATGGTGAGGCTTTCAAGTACCTGAAAGAGAAATTCCCACGACTGAGTGAGGCCAAAATAAAGGAAGGTGTGTTTATTGGTCCACAGATACGTGCACTTCTGAAAGATGAACATTTTCATAAGATCCTCCGTGGTTTTGAGAAGAATGCCTGGAAATCATTCGAACTTGTGGTTGAAAATTTCCTGGGAAACAAGAAAGCAGATAACTATAAAGAACTGGTGACGAGACTTATCTTCTTCTTTGTCTTTATGTTCTCTGCCCACCGGCAGGTTCGTATGACCAATGACGCCATCGTTCTCTGTCTTGTGCTCTTCTCTTCAGTCCACTGTATCCTTCTTCTTTTGTCATCATCCAGTCTAGCAGCATTGACCTCGGTCTTCCTCGCGTCTTTCTCCATTCCATCCTTCCCTCCATGATGTCTCTTAGCAGTGTCTCACTCCTTAGGATGTGCCCGATCCATTTCCTTTGTCGTCCGCGTATAGTACTTATGAGTGATCTTTGTTCTTCTACCATTTGCAGGATTTCCCCGTTCGTCCTCCGTTCCACCCAGCTAACTCTTTCCATTCTGCGCCACACCCACATCTCGAAGGCCTCCAATCTTTTTATGTCGTCCTTCCTCATTGTCCATGTCTCGGAGCCGTATAGTACTTATGAGTGATCTTTGTTCTTCTACCATTTGCAGGATTTCCCCGTTCGTCCTCCGTTCCACCCAGCTAACTCTCTCCATTCTGCGCCACACCCACATCTCGAAGGCCTCCAATCTTTTTATGTCGTCCTTCCTCATTGTCCATGTCTCGGAGCCGTACAGAACAATACTCCACACCAGTGTCTTCACCATTCTCTTCTTTAGTTCCTTGCTTAAGCTTCCTCTCATCAGCTCTCCTCTTTTATAAAATGTATCTTTTCCCGTGGATATTCTTCTTTTTATTTCCTCGTGGCATCTTGCATCGTCTGTGATCACACTTCCTAGATAGCAAAACTTCTCCACCCGTTCTATTTCTTCTCCGTTTAGTGTGATCTTTATTGTTTGTGGTGTTATACCGCTTCTCTTGCTTATCTTCATTACCTTTGTCTTCTTTACGTTTATTTTCATTTCATATTCCAGCGATACCGTATTTAGACGATCCATCATCCTTTGTAAGCCCTCCTGGCTAGTTGCCAGCATCGCCTGGTCATCTGCAAATCTCAATGCCTTCACCCTTTTTCCTCCTACCTTTATCCCCTCCTCCATATCCTCTAGCGTTTCTCTTATGATCTCTTCTATATAGATGTTGAATAGGATTGGTGACAGTGGGCATCCTTGTCTTACCCCTCTTCCTATTTTTCCTGGTTCTGAGTACTCTCCACCAACTCTTATTTTCACTCTTTGTCCCATGTATAGATTACCTATCAATCTTCTTTCTCTCCAATCCACCCCTTTTCTTCTCAGTATTCCCATTAGCTTTCTCCAGTCTACTCTGTGGAAAGCTTCTCTTAGCCTACCAGAAATTAGGCTGCAACATGTCATTGAAAATTCACTTTCTGCACTCTCATTTGGACTTTTTCCCTGATAACTGTGGTGCAGTTAGCGATGAACATGGTGAACGTTTCCATCAGGACATATCGACGATGGAAAACAGGTATCAGGGAAAATGGAGTCCTGCGATGTTAGCAGACTACTGCTGGACTGTGGTGAGAGATGCCCCAGATGTAGAGTACAAGCGACAGGCAAAGAAAAAAGAACGCTCTAATGCAGAGGAATTATGTTTCACCCAAATAATATTATATATTTTATGAATACAAAAAACTATTCTACAGGTACTTAGAAGTGTCTTTATAAAATTTCTATCAATGTTCTGTTTCAATAATGTCAATTTAGGTTTCGAATTTTGCGAAATATAAGAAAAACCATCTTTGCAAATATTTTCAGTAGTAGAGCTAATTAATTTTTTTAAAACACATTTCTGTAGTCACAGCATTGATACACATAGAAAAAAAGCAAGAAAATCAAAGATACAAAATTTCTTTTAAAAATTGTTGACCAGTGTTATTTATGTATAATTATAGGCCCCTGGATAAGTCATATAATCACGACAATATATTATAGCTTTATCACATCTGTTCGTAGCCGACATGTATATGGACATTATAAACATAATAAAACGTGTTTATATATAGACGTAATCATGCAACCAGAATATATTCGTATATATATATATTCTGTTCGTGTGTATTACACGTGTATACAAATGCCGTCTACACTCGCACTTGTCGGTTCCATGCCTAAAGCTTTGCGTGACTAACAAATTTTGATATCGATATTCGGTCTGTGGGTCTCTGTTGAGAGTGAGAGCAGTTCATCTCCATCGAGAGAACATAAAGGCACGAACACAGGTCCAGAACCTTCGTCTCTATAAATCTATCATCCTACGTATGTATACATGTGCATCGCTGTAGTCATGCGGTCGCTCGTAAATGTAATTTGATTGGCACATGTCTTCCTGTGTGGCGTGATGTCGGCAGCCATTTGGCAAACCACGCGTAGACGATGCATGTATACGCGCATATGAAATATTAACAATTATGCATTAGTGCTGTCAAACATATGCAGGTTATAGTACGTGTAGAATCGTTCTAGTGTAGTGCAGAAGGATAGGCTTTGGCTCCTGTGGTGTAGGATGGTATAGGAGACTATAGTATTTGCATTTCTTTCCAGCGGTTGGGATTTGAATCTTGTTGCGTCTTGTGAAATTGACCAGTTGCTGTCACATATGACAATATAGGTCAGTGGACAGCAAACAACAGGACGACCTTTTCGTTTGTTCTCCAGTGTTTCGATTGCTGCTGTTATGTGTTTGCCGAAACTGTGGCGAAACATCAATAAACCTCCTACAAGATAAACCTCGTACAAGGCGAAACATCAATAAACCTCCTACAAGATAAACCTCGTACAAGGACCAGATCTTCAGGACATACATGTAGGCTAATAAACGATCGATTAGTTCACCTTACTTCAACATGACATAATTAGGCTCGCTATAGTGCAAATAGTACATCTGAATACTCGGATTCGGTACTCGGTAGAAAATATCTACCCGGTTATGCCCTAATTGATATGGTCTGTTTATTTATATCTATACCAAACTGTTCGTCAAACAACATTATTCACAACGTATATAGACACATGACATAAGTGAAGACATCTGGCAAGCCCTGCGATGCGTGGTCTCGTATTCAGGACCTTGAAAATGGTCCACAGACTGCCAGCTCAAAGACCCAGGCGCATCAGGTGAACGCCTCCTCCCTATGGGCTCTAGGTTGAGATGAAAGCATTACTAGGTGAAGACAGCGGAACAAAAACATTTTGACACACAGCTCGTAAGTTCAACTATTAAAGTGCTACCTATCTTTATTCATCTTCTTTAATATTTTACTGTATGATCGACCTTTCTTCAGTAGAGCTTGGGTTTGAAGCATGCAGCTTGGCGCCACAGGAGCAAATGGCATCTCGCCGCTGTGCCACCTACGCCTTACATTCTCAATGAAAGATCGAAGTTGCTGTAGTCTGGCATGCACTACTTGTCCTCCAGCCGAGATATCCAACCGCGGGGACAATCAGTTTCCTTAAACCCATATCGGGCCCGCAACTGCCGCTGGTGGCAACTATGGCCAAACGTGGGTCCAACGTGGGCCGAACAAATTAATGTCCCTGCAAAAAATCAATTCCATGCATGATAGGTCAGATAGGAGAACTTGTCGTCTAGCGCATTTTTGTCTACGAAGACCAGTGGCGGCGCCAGGGGTGGGCTAGGGGTGCTTAGCCCACCCAAACTGTGGCTCAGCCCCCCCAAAACGCTGGAAATCTCTGAAGCTTTGCAAAGGAGGAAGGGAGAAAGGGAAGAGCTTAGGGCTTCAGCCCCCCCCAAACCTGAAATCCTGGCGCTGCCACTGACGAAGACACGTACAGCGTAACTCGAACTTAACAGGTGAGTTCTGTCTCACAATGGAAATTGAAGCATTAGTAGCAGTATAGTCTTCAAATAAATTAAAATAATTTCAAAACATTATTCTCTGATGGCCATGTATTATGTTATCGCTCCAACCTTTCGACGCAGCCTGGTCAGAGACCATGAGCATAGTGCCGTTGATTGGGTTCCACGTGTATGCGTGGGCCCGTCACCTGTGACTCGTCTAGTTTACTGCGCATTGCTTTTCTGAGTGATATAGCTCTTAATGGCGTCGCATAGGCTAGCGTAGAGAGCGCCTCTGATTTGCTTGGCTGTTTGAGTGGCGCTATATGAATGCTCAATTGCAACTACAGTTACAACTTTAGCTGTGACTGGGCTGGGAGCGCCTCTGAGTAGGTCTCTTGAAGAGGCGCTATATAAATTATCAGAATGAATGAATGAATTATAGGCCTATATGGCGAGCGAGACGGTAGGCCCCCTAGCTTTTATTTGCGTTGTTGCTGATTGTTGAATTGACGGTTAAGAATTCCAACAGTTTAACGATTTCTTATGGCATCAAGGGCCATTGACGTCGATGAGAAATATTCTCTACAATTTTCATCGTAGCATATTGAAGGCTTTAGACAAGCTTGGCGACTTACAAAGGTGCGAATAAATACAAGGGCAGTGACATTCAATAATTAAACATTGAAGGTCGAACACACAATCACACATGCGTATAATGGCGCAGGAACAAAAGTGGCCATTGTTAACCAGTCTGATTGCTAAGATGCCGTCCATAGAAGAAATCCAATTAAGATTAGATAATATATAAACGTATCACGAAGAGAGGAAATAAGAAGAAACCGAGGAGAGGAATAAGAAGAAGAGGAGGAAAAGGAGGAAGGAAGAGGAAGAGGAAAAGGAGAAGGACGAGGACGAGGAGGGGAAGAAGAGGAGGAAGTGGAAGAGGAGGAAAAGGAGGAGGAGGAGGAGGTTTCTCAATGACAACGAAAGACGTCTTACGCGAGATCGTATAAATTGGAAAATTGAATTAATGTTGCTCTCGCCAGAGAAATATACAGAGACAGAGACTGAAACGAAGACAGAGAGACAGACAGACAGGCAGACAGAGAGACAGAAAAACAGACAGACAGACAGAAAGAAAGACTGCAATTAACCCATCGCCTCTCGGTCCCTCAGACACCTGTCCTCGTTCCACCCACCATCCCCCACAACCTTCATATCCACCCCTCATCATCCACGCATGATGGATTTTATTCGGGCGCTGTTTCAGAAGCTAGAAGGAAGGAAACAAGTCAAGATGTTATATTATCATTGAAAGTCTATCATCAGATTGTTGAAAAGTCAAATACTACAATGCTCTACCTAATTTTATTGTTTAATCTATGGATGAAGAGCGCATCATCTTTAGTTCAGGCACTTTGTTGCATTCTTGGACCATCAATTATTAAGTTCCAGGGACTTTCACATCTATATATGATATAAATAATTTTCAATGACTTTAAATAATGTAATATTATTGTAATATTATGTCATTACAGCTCTGTTTCATTTAATTACTTTAATTACCTGCTATACTGCAATTAACTTTAACAAAGTGAAGCTGAATATTGTACCTTTTAATAAAGCTGTTTCGGTTACTAGATCACTGGCTTATAATGTGAACTTGTGAAAGCCCCTAAAGGTGAATGAACCGTGAATCATCTGGAGGTGAAACGTCCGGAGGTGAAAGCCCCTGATACCAATTATCCGGCCCAACAAAGACAATACTCGTCCTGATGTTTTCGTTGCCGATATGGCCAGGACGGTCAGGGCAAACGAAGCTAATTTTGGCCACACAGTCGATTTCTCATTCCAGAAGGTCTGATGATTTGGAGCAGAAAATGTGGGTCACGGGAATCGATAGGTTAGAGCGTTTGCCTTGTAACGCGGAGAGTACGGGTTCGAACCCCACCTGACACGGTTACTATGTATGAACCTGTGTAAGTCCTTCAATCGCAACTGCTCAGCGAAGTCGATTGATGTTTGGTCATCAAATAGATGGTGGCGGTTAATAAATGCGTCATAAATAATAATAATAATGATAATGATAATGATAATGATGATAATAATAATAATAATAATAATAATAATAATAATAATAATAATAATAATAATAATAATAGTTTTGACAGCCTGAGGGATTAATGCCACCTCGGGTATAAAAAACAATAATAATAATAATAATAATAATAATAATAATAATAATAATAATAATAATAACATTAGTATTAATAATGAAAAGTAATAATAATAATAATAATAATAATAATAATAATAATAATAATAATAATAATAATAACATTAGTATTAATAATGAAAAGTAATAATAATAATAATAATAATAATAACATTAGTATTAATAATGAAAAGTAATAATAATAATAATAATAATAATAATAATAATAATAATAATAATAATAATAATAATAATAATAATAATAATAATAATAATAATAATAATAATAATAATAATAATAATAATAATAATAATAATAATAATTGAACTCCCGAGGGATCATATGTACCTCGGGGAAAAAATAATAATAATAAAAACAACAACAACAATAATAATAATAAAAACAGGCTATCTAATCTAGAGCAGATGGCAAGACTCCTTATGGGCTTATCCTGCTGATGATCATAATACTAATGACGACGACGATGACGATGAATAGGAATAATAAATATCATATTACATTTTTATACATGGTGCAAATTTATCATAATGGCACCAAACATAGCGAGCATCGTAATCATCACAATCTTCCTCTTCACTATCATCATCATCATCATCATCATCATCATCATCATCATCATCATCATCATCATCATCATCATCATCATCATCATCATCATCATCATCATCATCATCATCATCATCATCATCATCATCATCATCATCATCATCATCATCATCATCATCATCATCATCATCATCATCATCATCATCATCATCATCATCATCATCATCATCATCATCATCATCATCATCATCATCATCATCATCATCATCATCATCATCATCATCATCATCATCATCATCATCATCATCATCATCATCATCATCATCATCATCATCATCATCACCATCTTCCGTCTTATCACCATCACCATCCCTTTCATCATCATCAGACACATCGTCGTTGTTGTCGTCATGATCTCGTCGCCACTCCTATCATGACGCATCATCGTGCCGTTGCTGAAACTGCTCCTGGTGCCTGAGTCCCGCTTACCTTCGATCTGGAGCTCTTGCTGGAGGAAGTCTTCGAGGAAGACCTGTTCTCGAATCGAGTTGATCCTAGCCAGGTATCCCCCGAGGCGTCGACACTGCTCCTGGGCAGCGTAGAAGGTCATGGCCTTGTTGATCGTTCGATAACGAGACCCATTAACACTTCCGCCACTGAAGTAAACCCAACCAGACTCATCTACACACAAATACAATCAACTGTGAGACATTCAAAGCGAGTAAGATAGCAGCGATGCCCTAATTCGTTTATCCTAGCTGAATTGTTTCTTTACCCTTTGTTCTTGTCTTGGCTGTAGTGGAGGCAGCGGAGAGAACTAAATGGACTGAAACGTGGGCAGTTGACGGACAGCAAATATTGTAATTGTGATTAAGACAGTTTCTATAGCATTGTCAATAGCAAGCTGCTTCTAGGATGCTTTTTACTGTCAACTGTGAGCGCAGATGCTAAGAGTTACATAATAAGTAACATTTTAACTACTGGTACTTTTTAACATGAAGAGTTTTGGCCTCCTGAATAGATGCAGGAAGCCAATCACAAGCAATTCAACAAACCGAAATGCCATGGAAAATTCCAATAAAAAACGCGTACCTAACATTTGCTGACTATTAAACCCTTTCGATACCGAAAGTAAAAAAATCCAGTGACCGAAGGAAATATCTGTGGTAATCTAGGGACCATAACTCACGTTTTTCCGTATACCGAGGTTATAAAATAGACGGTGTAAAATTGCCGGATATATCCGGCACTCATAGGAATACGATTTATTTCCTCAGCCAGATAAATCCGGCAAACTAGGTAGCGAAAGGGTTAAGCGGAAAAACCACTAACAATATCTATGTTCCAGCGCTTTAGAGAACTCGAATAGCGCTATAAAATATTCAAATACATGCATAAGTACATACATACATATGTACATAAGTATATGCATGTATTAAGTACACTCTTACACAGTTACATTCGTAAATAATTAAACGAGAGCACTGAATCTTGTAGCGCCCATTTTGCCTATTCGACTGATGAAAGCCTTGGCAGCTGACAAACAAAACATTCCCTCAGAGCCGGTAAAGCGCCTGTCTGACCAGCCATCCGTTCGTGTTATAGCTGTCGGGTCTCCGGAAGATCGTTTTGGCGCCTCCGGTGAACTGGACAGGTGCCCGGCCGTACGTTATCCCACCCAGACGATCGCCAACAAAAAAACAATCCCTCTGCCGCCCTCTGGACATCATCACGGTCTGGCGATTCCGCCGCTGCATGCAGCGTGTATATTGTTCGTTTTACGAGCACTCACCCAATTGTCGTGTTTCTGCAGATTATTGTGCACTAGCGCCATCGTTAGGTTGATATATTTACACGCTGGTACAATATCCTTAACACGTTTGCAACAGTGGTTGGTTGCCGGTTCAGTGTCAGCAGTCATAGCCCTCTGCGTAGGGATACAATCCAGTGGCTTTGGGTCAAGTGGGGTGGAGCTATGCAGCGTTCGTTTCATGACATAATCAGCACAATTATGGAAGCCTGGCAACACGTTAGACCGATCGGAAGCACGCACACTTCCGTTCTGACAACGAGGAATCAGCTTATTACAGAAGAGTACAGAAGACGTGTAAAATGTAACTGTAAATTTACACGTTTTTCCTTGTCTTTAAAGCATGAAAATAAATTAATAACAAAACAAATGAGTTGTTATTGATCCAAATTAAACAGAATACATTATAGAAATAGTGTAAAATAGTCGAGATACAAAAGAGGAATACAAGAAATTGCCGAACCGTTCATTGGGAGTCGCCTATTAACATAGGCTATAGGGTGAGATGACACAAGAAATAACTGTATTAAAAGAAGCAGTTTTTTTATAGCTAAACAAACTGAAATGAGCTATTTATAAACTGTACATAAAGTGAAACTAAATAAATAAACTGAAATGAGCTATTTATAAACTGTACATAAAGTGAAACTAAATAAATAAACTAATAATTAATAATTAACTGTAGTTATTAATATTTTCGGAACTCTCCTTCCTAATCTGTCTGTTCGACTCATCCGCTTATGTCATTTCGTTCTCAGCTTAAAATCTACATTTTTCAAATCGCTAATCCACCACAGGCTACATGTCTATCTCAGCCTACTTACTTTCTGGATATTACCTTGATTATGGCTTGGTTTTGGTGCGCCATCGGTTAATGCATTGTGTATTAGACACCGGCGCAATAGAAGTTACTAATTAGAATTACAATCATGCATTTAACATTTCTTCTACTTTGACCAAAAAATCATATTTTCTGTTAAACTTGCAAAACTTGCAATTTAATTAGTGGTGAAAGAATAGACGGAATTTAGCTTTGGTCGTTCAGTTAGCATAGAAAGAGTATAGATGCTGTGGACTCGTTAAGGAGCGCTGGCCGCCAATGCAGCTGCCATTTACACGCCATCGTTGAATTATTTGTCACGGCATCTGCGTGACTTTCTTCTTGTCTGCCGTCTCTCGTCTGGTCTGTTGTTGCCTGCATGTTGGTGCATGTGTGTGTGTGTGTGTGTGTGTGTGTGTGTGTGTTTGTGTGTGTGTATATGTAATGTGTGTGCGTGCGTGCGTGTGTGCCAGATCGTCAATCAGTCTGATTATCTGGTAATATTATATATATATATATATATATATATATATATATATATATATATATATATATATATATATATATATATATATATATATATATACCATCAGAGGTCCATCGTCCGTGTTTATAATGCGCTGTATTGTAACTTGTAACACAATGTAAAATAATTATGTACTGTAATGTAGGCATGATAGCCTATGGATATAAAGTGATGCACTGTAACATAACATAATCTAAACCTATCTACGCTAAACAAATGAAAGATTAAACCAATCTACGTTTAGCGTCATTAGCAGAATAATACACGAGACGTCCGTCCATCAGAGTCAAGGTTTCATTTCTCTGCTTATAGTCGGATTTCAACCCATGACTTCTCCGCTGGATTGGGGCTATGGTTGATAGAGATCTAACTCAAGTCGTGTATGAACATCAGGATAAAGGCGCTATAGAAGTCATTAGATCAGATATAAGATCCATCGAGGTCGTCGCTTCAATTGCATTGAGTTCCGTCGCAATCCATTGTGGACCAATCCATCTGAAAAAGTCTGTTCGTGTTTCGCCCTTCAGTCAGTCTATGTGTTCGTCTGTCACCGTTTATCTCTTCGTCATTCCTTCTCTCTGGATGTCTACCTGTTTCTGTGGATACGTCTGCTTGCAACCGTCTGTCTTTCCGTCCTTCTATGTAAATGTGTGCATGTCTGTTTCCCACCAGTTTTGTCACTGTTCCTGCGGATCCCCTTCATCTTCCATTGGGGGTGGTGGAACGGCCTTTCGAAGTGTACATCATCCTATAATGTAGGTATGGATTACACAGTCGACCACTGACCTATCATCCTACGATTCGGTCGACGTACGCTGTATTCCCTGCCATATATATAGGACGCCGACTCCATGATTGTTGACTCTGGTCGTGCGTGGGGGTAGTTCCGATTCCAGGTTCTCCTCCCATTTCTTTCGTTCCATTCCACCGCATCGGCTGACAATGTCGAATATTTTAGCTGCCAACAGCAGTAAATCTTCCTGCATGACTAACAATTATGATAGTAACCTCCCGAGAGCCCGCCAGACTGCGCTAATGTTTCCAGGGTTATTCTGTCGACTGCAGGGAACCAGCGTGTGCGCCCGCGCAGTCGTCTGCCACTCGACTTTGTAATTACCAGTTCGGCGCTCTGAGGAGACAGCATACTCGGACACTAATGGTGCTATATAAATCTTCACTTATTGCCGAGGGAATATGCCTTCGCAAAGATTAGTGTCCAGCTGACATGCACACCGAACATAGGTCACTCGAACAGCAGTCCAGTCAATATAGCGCTACAAAACACGTCGATCGAGATATAGATGTCATTTCTGTAGATATTTATGAGCTATGCTGCGTGGGTGTCAAACGTAGGACTAATGGCGCGAAACTGAACTATCGGATCTGACGGTCCCCACGATTCCCCGTTCTTTCATCTGATATTATATAAACACAAAATGCAGAAGACTAGAGGAGTCATAAACGCCATAACAAAGCGTTAAACGCCCTATATAAGCCTAAGTAGTTTGTATCGTGAATTGCATTGACCGTTTAGACAGCGATGGAATTTATTCATGATGCTGACACTGTTTTTGAGCTGTTTAAACGTATAAACAGCATCAACAACGTACACATTCCACCAACATAAGTTACATAACACAGCTAAAATTAGTCGAGTAAACATTAGACAAACAAGTCTTCCAATGCCCCAGTGCCTGAGACTTACTGCTAGGTCCTAGAATAGGCTATGCATGTTTCTGTGAAACACGGCAGCCGATTGTGGGACACGGTGGCCAGTTAACATAACATAACATAACATAACAAGGGTTTTAAGTGGTTCAGAAGACGTGTAGTCTGTGTTAGAACCACTGCAAATTTACCTCGAACTCTTAATAGCCCAATTTTCCTAGCTTCTTCTTAAAAGCTGTTATAGTGTCCACTGAGACAGTATTATCGTCCAAACCATTCCACAGGTCTACAACTCTTGCACTAAAGAATTTCTGCCCTAATGTTCCCTTCGGCCTCTTAAATAATTTATACCTGTGTCCCCGAGTTGCCTTGTTCGGTGCTAATTCAAAGAACCTCTCCCACTGCAGTGCTTCCTTTCCAGTGATAATCTTATAAGCTTCAATCAGATCTCCTCTGCCCCTCCTTTTCTCCAATGTTGTTAGTCCACACCTTTTCAACCTTTCTTCATAGCTCAGATCCTTGTAGCCCCAAATCATTTTCGTAGCTCTTCTTTGTACTTTCTCCAGTTTTTCCATGTCCTGTTTCAGGTATGGATTCCATACCTGGATGCAGTATTCCAACTGTGGCCTAACCAGTGATTTGTACAACCTTATTATTATATCTTTGTCTCTGGTGACTATTGTCCTTTTTATCATACCTAAAGTTGAATTAGCCTTTTTTGCTGCTTCAGCACATTGCCTTGAAGGTTTTGCACTCTTGTGCATAATCACTCCCAAGTCCCTTTCTTCATCACTCACTTTGATTAGGGCGATCGCCTTGTAACGCGGAGGGTACGTGTTCGAGCCTCCTCTCTGTTAGGCCTACTGCGTAGGGATCTAGAGCAAGTCTCATTCACATAATATTGTTCAGTGTCGTCGATTGATACTTGGTAATTACAATGACCAACGGTTTTCCTGGAGTCGCTTTTGGGTTCAGTGCAATTTAAGCAGACTGACCACTTCCGGAAACTTAAGCTTTCCTTCTGCGGACCAACACTGGATGAATGTAATCAGGAAACCCGAAGATTCAGCGATCATATCTACGAAAAGCTGCGACCGAAGGAAATTATACAACAGGGACGATCGTAGTCATAAGTAAGATACACAAGCACTATGTCTCAGATAATCATAATCCAGATTATGTACACTGGCCGATTTAAACAAGATGCACAGCCCCGATACTTGTGATATAAAACAGATACTGTTTACGCATGGTCCAACAGATCATAATAATAGGCGGACATAACGGAAATGACCGACGCACAGATGTCCGGAGATTCTCCGTCCATTAAGGGTAGAACTAGGCCACATTGCAAACAACCATGCGCACGATTACATCTAATAGAAAATAGACGACACAAACAGCTTCGAAATTGACCATTCATGCGTGTACCAGGTCACTCTATCAGATTTACAGAGGAAGATAAAAGTCTGTGGAATTGTGTGATAATGTTGTGGAATTATTTAGCGCTTATTTGTTTGGTCTTTGTATCACAGAGGAAATTCTTTCGAAATTTGGGATCAAAATTGTTGCAAAACAATTTACTATGACGAGTTATAGGATCAAATTTAGGATCATTTTCCGTATCGATCGTTCTAATTACCCGTTGACAGTGAATTTTGGATTGAGATAAATTACAGGTGTTCATACAGGTGTTAGGCCTATCATTCCCGCCACCACCGACACAAAACCCTTATCTGTACCATCACCAGCAATATCAACAAAATCACCAGATTGTATTACAGGTAACGTCTTTAATGCCTGGTGCGTTCCTACAATAAATTGTAAAATGAGTTACAATTTTAAAGGTAACGTCTTTAACGATGCAGCAGGGTGAACAGCAACTGTTCAGAAGTGTGGTTCTAAAAGTGTGGTGCACGAGCGGTCTGTGATCCAAATGACCCACAGCGGCGAGTTACCCAATATACTCCGGCAACGTCCGCGTAACACTTTCTTGTCGCATTTCAATAAATAGCATTTTAGCTCGTTATTATAATAAATTCTAAACTCTAATTCTAAAGCTGGTCATAGTAAAATCAATTCTACCCTGACGGTTATACTTGTCCATTAAAAAATGAATATCGTTGAACCATAGGAACGTAGGTGGACCGCTGTGAGTTTTTTTACTCCAGTAAAGCGGTTTACAAGCAAGAAACGTTTAGAACTACATGTACTGGTTTAGTATATAACTGGTGGACTTCCGCCAGACATGGGCAGATTCGTTACACATAATTATACAAGCAGTATACTTAGACTACTTCAGTTTGTATTACGTTAGGACATGCTAAGTGAGAAGAGGTGAAACGATGTTAAATGAGAACAGGTGAGACAATGCTACGCGAGAAGAGGTGAGACAATGCAAAGTGAGAACAGGTGAGATAATGCTAAGTGAGAACAGGTGAGACAATGCTAAGTGAGAATAGGTGAGACAATGCCAAATGAGAACAGATGAGACAATGCAAAGTGATAACAGGTGAGACAATGCTAAGTGAGAACAGGTGAGACAATGCAGGTCAGTTAATAGAGCATCCATCTGTTGATCTGTGTGTGTGCAACACGTGACCCTATGTACACGTACCGCGTACAGGTTTGTTGACGCTCGTTGCTATAGTAACGTATTCGATTCGTTGTTCGTCGTTCGGTCGGCTTTGCGTTACCATGGCAGCGGACAGCTGATCTGGCAATGAGTCAATTCCTGTTAACAGAAATCAATCAATCAATACGAAACGAATCTAAAGCCATCGACTGCTGCAGAGGAGCTACAGCAAGTGTGTGACGTCGACAAGTACTTGATTGGAGGCCCGAAGCTATTGACCTTAACCTGACCTCCTATTAGGGATCCTCTGGATGAAGTAATACGTCACTTTAAAAGCAATGCTTTTTACGATAATGCATCGTAATGGTGACAAAGTTGGGTGAAGGCAACGTAATGGTAATGCATGCTAAGGTCAATGCAAGGTGATGTTAAGAGTAGAATTAGATAAATTGATGAAGTAAGGTAAGCTAAAGTAAGGTAAGTTGAGTTTAGATAAGGTAAATGTGATGCAAGGTAGTGTGAGGGAAAGTAGACAAGGTAAGGAAAAGCAAATACTTGTGTATATATTTTTATATATATATATATATATATATATAAAATATATATATTCAGTTAGATATAAACAATAATACTGGAAATGCGTAGTACAGGTGTTAAAGAAACCATCATTAAGCTGATAAATCCAAATCAGCCTAACAGCCATGTATCAGTAGGACCTTTGCAGTTGCTAAAGAGCTTCGAGATTTGAATCCCAGACGCCCTTGTGAAAGGCAGACGGTCATCCCTTCTGACAAAGCCGGCAACCACGTGACCATTATCAGTCACGTGTCACCATCACTGTAGTTAGTATAGTCGTTACTTATTATCTTCATCATCGTCGTCTTCATAATCATCTCCATTATCATCGTTAGTATAACTATATTGATAATCATCATAATCTTCATAACCGCCGGTGTATAGGCCTACAATGTCCTACATGATCAGTAGAGATCAAAATTAATGGTTAATAGGATTATGATGATACAGATGAAGTTGGCAGCGATGATATAGGAAGCGCCGATGACAGCAACAACGATGCAAGTCTCAGTGATGACGACAGAGACAAAAACAACGACACCAGAGAAAATGACAATAACGACGACGACGACTGTGATGAATAAGTTGTAGTCGATTGTAATTATGGGTCATTCTTCCAATTCGGTTCAATAGTATGTCCCTAACATGTTTGAATGCGGATACGTAATAATATCATCAGATTAGATCAAAATACTTTACTGCGTAATATAAAAATGTTATTTGATTTAAAATGTCTTAAAACAACCATCAATATCATAACATACGGAACAGTAAAATAGTTTTGTAATCAGCGGGGTATAGTCAGTAGTGTTGTCCCTTCTACATTTGGCGGTAATAAACTTGATCATTCTACTCAGACAGTGTATAATTTCTGCGTGTTTGCAAAATATTCACATAACATCACGTGCTGGCCGTAATATAAGTTAATTTTACTTTCTGTATGAGAGCTCATAGCAGTAATATTTCTTTGACAATGAGAGTCCCTAAAAATTTTGTCAACTCTGTTACTTTCAACTATTATCAACATTCTGATGGCATCTTGATATGTTTAGTTTTATTTAATTCATCAGGTGGAGCACTTCTGTACGGTTTAAAATTGATGAGAAGATTGGATGATTTTATGTATGTTTTATAGTTCAAAAATTTTCGTTTTTATTTATTTTTACATCGTACATTTGGAGTATGTCAACTCTGTTACAGAAGTATGACCTCGATAATGTCTAAGTTTACAATTTTTCTTTCAGAAATCGTGATATACAAGTAATCTAAAGTCTGAATATTAAATTCAGTGATATTAAGAGGAAGCATTATGCTAAAAACATTTTTTTTCGCGTCAAATGTCATACTCTGTTACCGTCATACCCTGTTACCGCGCTGAGATAACAGAGTTGATATGTCTGTAACAGAGTTGACCAAACATAGTTCTGCTGTAGTTTCTGGTCATATCTAAGCATATTTCTCATTTGTGTTTGATGTTTGCTATCAACAGGTTATGAGGTATGGCTACATAGGCGTAATTTTTTGGGCTGTACGAGGATTACCCGTACCCCCACTATTTGAACTGGAGGTACCGCAGTCCTCGTTTTAAACAATGCCTATCACTAGTTTATTATTGTGCCTTCCCAGAGATCGCAGTCTCCGCCTTGCTTCGAGTATGTAGACAGAGTGAGGACTGAGGAGTAATAATAGTATGTACCACAAAAGTACGAAAGTACTTAGAGGCACAGGTAAACCGAGAGCCAGACGAACTGAGTCACAGGCAGTCAGACAAGCAGACTTTCAGCCACACAGGTCACCCGACAGACTGACCGCCGTAATCAGCCCGCGGACAGCAGGCGCCACAGATCTGGGCCACGGCTACAGTCTTCTTGTAAAAAGATCTAACATCGTCTTCACTCTCCGCATTGTGGTTTTCATCTTAGTCTTATCGGGATGTGGAGACGTAGGTCAAATTGCAAGCTTCTATATCCTTCATCAAGTAGAAATCCGTATATGGATTCACACTCATTTTGTCGGCCTTGATAAGACTCCTCACCCCGGGAGTCTCCTCACAATCTCAGAATCAATAACTGTCCTTGGTTAAATATATCGGAGCCGGCTAGCTGAAGAAAGCTCCCTCCGTTACGTAATATAGGCCTAAGCATTTAAGACGTCGTTGATTTTGACTTGTAAACGTCGAGTTCCGATTTTGCTGATAGGGAAAATGGATAAATTTGTTCTAAAATGAAAACGAGTAGATAACATTATAGATGATGAAATTGCCGCTATAGGCCTAGAGGTAAGCTCATCAGCGTTTCATAATCAGTTACTGACAGGGTAATATGTCCAAAATGGTCTCCTTGCGAAAAGCGAAAGTGAAGAAGAAATTGGTATTCCCCACTTTTTAGACCAAAGTTACGCCCCTGTATGACTAAATTAAAAGTATTATTACTGTGTTAGTATCACAACTTGCTCTTGAGTGTGTAGTTAGTATGCTTGTCAACTCTGTTACCCGTCAACTCTGTTACCCGTCAACTCTGTTACGAGCCTTTGACACTTTTAAACAGTTTCTAAGTTTTATACGAAGACGATAAGTGTCATACACTCAAATAGTGTGCATCACATATAAGTACTCCTGCAAGTTTAATTACTATGTGAGTTCTGGTTATTTGTCTACAGCTGAATCTATGTCATGCTTTCTATGCATAGTACACAATATTTGTTATGATTATTGTTTAATAAATATATTGGCTATTTTTCAGTTTCATTTTTGATGTTATTTTAACATGGGGACACTTATTGTTACTAGAAACACCATCCTTTTAAATATGTAATAACTTCTACCTACCCACCTACTACCAGGTTTGTCGGTAACAGGGTTGACAAGTTAACGACAGACATACTAACTTTGACGCGGATCACATCTCTATGAGTAGTCTTTAAGCCTGCATATTTTGCATCAAACCCCACCAGTATCATATTTATCCAAATACCACGTCAAAGTTTCTTGAAAAAATACTTCAAATCCATATGTGAATCCATATACGGATTTCTAATTGATGAAGGATATAGAAGCTTGCAATTTGACCTACGTCTCCACATCCCGATAAGACAGTCTGATTTGAACCAAATTGCAGGAATGACCCTTATGACGATCATTAACGTGAAAACAAAGGCCGCTAATGAACGAGATTCGAAATGGAAAACAATTAAAGAATTTAAGCAATTTAAATGACCTTCTTTTACGCATAATCTTAGGTCATCATCGAAAAGTGAACTCCATAGTCATGGCATAGTGGCATAGTCTCATCGCAACATCTGAAGTCGTCAGATAGCAAACAGATAAACAGAGTCATGCAGCAGCCAAGCTGGCACGCAGACAGACAGGTAGACATATAGACACACAGACAGGCAGACATATAGACACACAGACAGGCAGACATATAGGCACACAGGTAGACAGGCAGACAAGTAGGTGAAATCGGAGAAGTAAGATAGAACGAAAATTAATCGTCTTTTTGCCGCTGTGCGACCACCGCTGTCTCCACGCGTTTCACTCTGACACGTGACCTTGAGAGAAAGTCGTTCAGTTGAAGTCGGAGGAGGATTACAGATATATAAAGACAGATGCACTGACAAACAGAAACTGATAGATACACAGATATAAAGACATACAGAGAGACAGACAACTGACAGACAGATTAACGTGTAGAAATGAAAACTATATATATATGCTAGCTGACAAAAAGTTACATACGAAAGCCGAACGCTGAGACACAGAAAAAGAGACAGACAGACAGACAGACAAACAGAAAGACAGAAAGATAGACAGGCAGGTAGATAGATAAATAGAAAGATAGATAGATAGATAGATAGATAGATAGATAGATAGATAGATAGATAGATAGATAGATAGATAGATAGATAGATAGATAGATAGATAGATAGATAGATAGATAGATAGATAGATTGATGGATGGATGGATGGATGGATGGATGGATGGATGGATGGATGGATGGATGGATGGATGGATGGATGGATGGATGGATGGATGGATGGATGGATGGATGGATGGATGGATGGATGGATGGATGGATGGATGGATGGATGGAGAGAGACAGACAGACAGACAGACAGAGAGAGCTCTGCGTGCCAAAGATCGTTGATCTCCTCCTATTGTCTCATGACATATATTCATCATGCGATGGCTCCACTCTGTCTCTGTCTGTTTGTCTATCTGTCTGTTTGTCTGTCTGTCTGTCTGTCTCACCTCGACCCATACACGAGAATTCGAAGCTAAGAATCCGTGGCGTTGGATTGATTTAAGCGAAATTACTGCACCAGACCCATCATTGCGACATCGTGAAATTTAATTTGGACAAGTGCTCGAATATGCGTATTACAACATATATGCGTATTACAACATATATACGTATACACAAAGGGTAAGCTGTAATGGCTCTCTCTCTGCCCCAGGTTATATCAAGTCGGGAGTTCCACAAGGGTCGAACCTAGGGCCGCTACTTTTTCTACTATATATTAATGACATTGCGACAGTATCTTCTTCACTCTATCTCATATTATTCGCAGATGACACTAATATCTTTTACTCAAATAGCTCTTGGACATCCCTTATGGAAACTGTAAATATCGAACTTTCTAAAATTAATAAATGGTTCATCGCTAATAAATTAACACTCAATATTGACAAAACTAATTTCATTATTTTTAAATCGCATAGAAAAATTAAACCTATAAACTGGTCAATAACTTTAGACGGCGTTCCCATTAATAAAGTTGAATCTACTAAATTCCTCGGAGTCTTCATTGATCAGCATCTCACCTGGAAAATTCACATTAACTACATCTCATTAAAAATCGCAAAAAACATTGGAATTATCTCTAAAGTTACCCACTTACTCCCCACAAAAATCAGATTAAGTCTTTACTATTCCCTGATCTTCCCATATTTAAACTATTGCAACTTAATATGGGCCTCTAACTACAACTCCCGGCTATCAAAAGTAATAATCCTACAAAAAAGGCAGTAAGGATGATTGTGGGTGCTGGGAGGAATACCCATTCTGAACCTATTTTTGATGAACTAGGTCTCCTGGCAGTGCCGGCCTTAGAATATTTCGGGCCCCGTGCAGAGTAGGCCTATAGGCTTACATGTACGGGCCTCCATAACACAACTCCAGTGGCGGCGATCTTGTTTGACAGGTGGGGGGGGGACATTTCGGAGCTGATCTGGTGAAAAAAAGTTTTGAACTGATCTGGTGAAAAAAGAGGTACAATATTTGATGACCTTTTTTGGGGTTTCCTCAAAATTTGGGGGGTCCGATGTATGGCGTGTCCCCCCACTCTTAAAGGTGGGGGGGTCTTGTCCCCCTCGACCCACCGGGATCGCCGCCCATGCACAACGCAAACTGTTTTTCATTGCTAATCATTTTATTTTAGTAGACTGTTAACAAGAACAAGAAGTCAAATTTAACGAGAATTCTGGGGTATAGAGGAAGTTGACTTTTGTTGACAAAAGAGAAGATTTGATCGAAACCATAATATTATTATTAGGGTGTCTTGTTCATGTTAATTTTATGTGACATTTTCGGGCCCTCCTAATTTGCGGGCCCCGTGCGACCGCACGGTTCGCACGCCCCTAAGGCCGGCACTGCTCCTGGATCTAAAACGGATCAGAATATTTCAAATTGGACTACTACTCTACATGTATGAACACAAATTACTCCCTGCTACATTCGCAGATTATTTTACTCTAGCCTCCACGATGCATAGCCATTACACTAGAAGTGCTACGCTATATAGACCAATCAAAGCACGAACTAACCTAAGATTAAATTGCATAAAATCAACAGGTCCGACAATCTGGAATACTTTGCCACTCGAGATCAAGTCCGCAACAAATAAATACGTGTTTAAAAAATCACTAAAGCTATTTCTTATATCCCAGAAATAATCTTATAACTAATCAGGCACCCGCTTATCGTACCTACTGAATGTCACTGCTGGGACCTGGCCCCGGAACATATTCTTTAATAAAGAATTTAAAATCTTTAATTAAGTATAGTTAAGTCGTTTACTAAATTGTAAATTCTCTCCTAATTTACACTCAGTTCTTTATGTTTAACCTCCTCCTAACCTTGGAGAGAAAATAATCTTAAGCCATCATATAATTTGTAATTACCACTAGTTGGGTACCCCTGTTTAGCGGGACTCATATCCCTTAGGGACGCCCTTTGCCGTAGATGACAGAAAAAATATAATTATATATAAAATAACGCAACAAAATAAGTCTATACTATTCAATAAAATTAATTTGTTTATATTACATTTAATTTTGTTGTACTTTTGATGTAATTTTGATGTAATTTTGTTGTAATTTTGCATGTACTGATGGTTCATCTAGCTACTATATGCATTATTCTAGTTTATCTCATATGGACTCATGTGCATGATCTTGATCTTGAGTATAGTTTCTTTAATAATGTTATCGTTATATGTTGTTAAATTAGTAGCTGCTCTACTGATGTTTCGTTATTGTTAACTGTCATCGAAAGCAATAAAGAAATTGATTGATTGATATGTATGTGTATATGTATGTGTTTGTGTATCTGTATATGTGTGTGTTTCTGTATATGTGTGTGAATGTGTATGCATTTGTCTATATGTATATAAACTTCGCTATGTGTACATTTAGGTTGAGAAGTTAATAACCCATGGAACAAACCGCGTAAATACGCTGTTTAACCCAAATTTGATAACTCACTTCCGATTCCAACGCGTCATTTGAAAAGTAATTCATTATTGTCTCTTGTTTTGCCGTAACAATAGGCTAAGCAGCCGCCCTTTAAGTATACAGACAATAATTGATCTCCAACATCACCCTATGCACTCTCCAGTCTGTACTGATCAGGCATTCACTTCGAGTTCAACCCGCTTCCCGTTGCTAACGTCTTGTGACACACATGTAAGAACGTCCGCAGCTTGGCTACTAACACACCATCCTAAATCTAATCTAAATGTAATTGCCGCTATAGCACGTTTGTCAATGTACAACAGTGGTTTTCAACCCCTTTGTAGTGACAGAACCTTACACAAAGCATTCATTTGCTCAGGAACCCAGCGCGTTGCACCTGTCCAATTTTCCAAGAAATAAATATTATTGTCACTTGTAATGTTAACTGCATGGTAACTGTAAAATTTGCAAATCGCTCAATATCCATAGCTTTTCCGCGTCTCTGGAATTAACCAAGAAATTTTCCAAGAAATAAATATTATTGTCACTTGTAATGTTAACTGGTAACTGTAAAATTTGCAAATCGCTCAATATCCATAGCTTTTCCGCGTCTCTGGAATTAACTTCTTCCAGAGTTACAACAATTATGTGATCCATCCTACGAACTCGCCAAAACCTCGCCTCGTGTATCTCTCCGCAGCGCTTTCACTCAAAACTTAAACATTGCTCTATCAGAAATCTTATCCCGATTCATCCGTTCCCCTTACCTTCAATTCTAAACACAGCTCACCTTAGCCATCTTCTTCTGCCTGCCTCACTCCTCTGGATCTTGACGTGGAACCGATTTTCATCCTACCTGCCTATCGATTTTTTTTAATGAGCGCATGTGAATAAGTTGGTTCCCGCGACTCCACTACTTTGGGCGCTGTAGAAATCTCGAGATTACGATTACATTTAATGTTGGGATAATATTTAGATTTTAGAATTTTAACTTTGAATATCGTATCTAGCAACAATTACTGAAAGCTATGAAGAATTCTGTTCATTGCTAATCCTTTTGTGACTTCAGTTGGTGCTTTTAAATTTTATTTTGAAATCCGGCGGAACCCTTGGTCGACGCTCGGCGGAACCTCGGTTGAAAACCAGGGATGTACAAGATATCAATCGACGATCGATCGCTCCAAGTGAAGAAGAAGAAGAAGAAGAAGAAGAAGAAGAAGAAGAAGAAGAAGAAGAGCAGTCCCTTAAGCTAGCCCTGAGGCAGCCATGGTATGAAGTGTTGGCGACTTCATTTTCTTAACCTCGGCATATAAGGGCGGGTGGCCAATCCTCTCCCTCGCCGTATCATCTTCCCACTGACAGTGTATGGTCAGTGTACTCGTTATAGCTGAGTTGGCTATATAGAGGGTTCAGGAGGAGCAGAAATCTCTGGCGGGGATTTGAACCCCCGACCTCTCGATTGACAGTCCAGCACTACACCATCGCTCACCCCCAAATGAAACCGTAATGAAACTGCGAAATCCAGCTAAGCATGGATACACTGATAGGTCAAAGAACCAAAAGTCTTGCTTATGTTCTTAGCAGACCAAGACTGATAAATTGATAGACCGTTTGTTACTGATGAAGCTGTTTGGAATTCGGCACGTGTTGTTTACGCACTTCAGAGGAAAAGGAGCAGTTAATGAGGTCTATTACTAATCAGAGAACAAGACAATTAGCAATGTCAACAGCCACAGGTCTCTTCAGCCTCAAGCGTAGTAACCCGCGTGCTTTTCAATTGCATCAATTTGTAATATAACTACAGAACAACCTATTGTAAGTAGTAGGCCGATATAAGTAATATCAGTATTGTAGTATTAGTGGCCCATTAGTGGGGCGTGGTGGCTCAGTGGTAAGTTCGGCGCCATGTGACCGGAGGGTTGCAGGTTCGAATCCCACTCTAGCCGCTGTGTACGGACCTTGGGCAAGTCCTTCACTCGCGATTGCTCGTGGAGCTTCAGCGTGAAAACTCCGACACAGTATCAATGCTGTAGTCGGGAGCGCCTCTGATTAGTAGTAGACTTGAGGAGGCGCTATAGAAATATCCGAAATAAATAAAATTAGTAACAGTGCGAGTATTATTGCTATTGGTTTAAGCATTATCATTAGTATTAGTATCATCATTAGTAAGCCACCAGTACTAGTACTAGCATTAGTATATAATTAGTATTAGTACAATCAGTATCATTAGCATTGATATTGACACCAGTCTTGGCATTATGATAAGTATCAGTACTACTAGTGTCGTTATCACCATCAAGATTAGTATCAACAGTGTGTATCTATTCGTGGATGAATTTATGTATGTATGTATACATGAATGTATGTACTATGCATGTATGTATGTATGTATGTATGTATGTATGTATGTATGTATGTACGTATGTACGTATGTACGTATGTACGTATGTACGTATGTACGTATGTACGTATGTACGTATGTACGTATGTACGTATGTATGTATGTATGTATGTATGTATGAAGACACTTAATATAGCGACTTATAATGTATGTCACGAAAGCGCTGCAATGTAATGTAAATGTAGTGCAATGCACTAGTTGTATTGCTGCTTTAAACTTAGCGTGAGCATATATATATAATGTGTGGCTATTGGCTAATGATTGTCAGGAAGACCGGACCAATTGATTTGAGGTGACGAAGAAGAGTTCTGAAGGTATACACGGAGGAAAAGTCTGCAAATTCGTGGGCACGTTGACACTGAGAGAAACAGACTAACATAGAAAGACAGACAGAGACAGAGAGGGACAGAAAGAGAGACAGGGAGAGAGAAAGACAAACAGAGACAGAAAGATAGTATATGACGTACGCAGAGCGAGTGGTTCGATGGGTGACGACTGTTAAAAATTGATCAGAGAACTCCAAGTGCAGGATGTTGAACATGTCGGATACATAGTATCGACATCTCAACAATACGATAGATCCAGAAAACGCTTCTTCCTTCCACTGCTCCTCTGTCCTCTCTTAATTCCCTTTCTCTGCTTCTCTCTCTCTTTCAGTCTTTCTGTTCGTCCGTATCTCTCTAATCCGATCAATACTATCTTTCTAATCTATACTATTTAAATATATTCTACTATATTCTCTTCTATTCTAATGACCTATGTACCGCTGTTATCTTAGTGCACGTGCACAAGGCATCAACCAATATTTGCTTCAAGTAAAACCGTGCTCAGAATCGAAGTCCATTTGGAAAGTTCATTCGAATGGTCATTTCTCGTCGTCCCCCGTGCAGTTTGATCTTCCTCTCTTTCCCGCACTCAGAGGCTTCTATCTCTGTTCAGGGCGGGCGCAAGTTGAGCCCAGTGAAAAACAGGGGAGAGTGTTTCTTTTCAATTTTTGTCACACTCCCTACAAGTCATAGAGTCTTCGCTCACAGCTCTGTGAAAGAGGGGAGTTGGTGGAGAGGGATTGAGCCCGGTTGTTTAGTGGGGATAGAAGCCACTGCCCTCACCTTCTGCAATAGTCTTTCTCGGCTCCTTCTTACCTCTGTGGCTTACTTTCTGTCGATATGATCATTTAGTTTCTCTGTGTCTTCTTCCTGGACACTGTCTGCTATTGCCTATCTCTTCCCTTTCTCTCTCTGCCTTTCTTTCTTCCATTAGCTCAGTGGTTCCCAACAGAGACCCGTCAGCTGTTTTTAAGTGGCGCGTCAAACCTTTCTCACTGCCGAAAAGTTTCTGGCCATTTTGTTGAAGACCTCTAGTTTTATTCCCGTTAGCTCCCACGGTTGGCCTTATAATGTCCGATTTTTAATTAACAGCTGAGTTTAAAGCTCGATGCCCCACGCACCGAATTGTGTTAACGGAGAACTTTTTCATAAATTAACAAGGGCTTCGTCGACATGTCCCTACTGTTAGAGAAAAATATTTTATGCGCTGATAATAATATCTAGCCATAGATGCTATGCAGACTAATAATAACGGAATCATTTTGGCGATTCTAGAAATTTGTATTTAAAAGCATTAATTAAATTAAATATTTTCTCAATTATGAGCGTACTATCAAATGAGGCGCAAAAGTAAAAACGTCAGAAAAGTGCTATTACTGAATTCAGCTTAGAATGGAAAGAGAAATACATGTCTATGCTAGAAGGGAATGGTAACCCGGTTTGCTTAGTCTGGGGCTTCGGTGGGTCCGTTGTGGGAAAAACAATTTGGAACGACATTACACGATCACGCACTCAGACTTTAGTTCTGTGGCGAACCTAGGGTTGTCACTGTACTCTACGACGTCTACGTTCACCTCAGCGCTGAAGCACTTACAAGGCGAACTAACTTATCCTTGATTTTGAGATCTAGACGCGATAGGAATTTAATGAGAAATTCAATCGTAAAACGACGATTGCAATTTGCAAGTTACCCGTGCTATCGAATCGGAGGTATCCGGACAACGTGGCTATCTTCTGCCGGGATGCATTTACAGATAGCTTAATAATTAGACCTGCGTACGGAGAGGCAAATACTGTAGAGCAAATCTGATCATTTTTAACGTACACGCACGGTACAGGTAGACCTACGTTTTTCTTTTCGATAGCGTACGACACGCTTACGTTATTCCGGTAAGTAACGCATGGTCGTACTTTGGTGCCTTTGCCCTGCCTGATATATCGGAAGAAATCACAATTCAGACTGCTCGTGGGTCGAAAAAGAACCCTGTTGCGGACGCCACGCCTGAGCACTTGGTAGCGCCACTTCCGGAATTGAACCCCGCACAGCTGGATGCAATGAAGAATCGTAGTGCAATTAGCCAACCTCCTGCGGTAATGCCTGCGGGCCAAATAGCCTGTTTACTATGGGGATGAAGTTTGGCCGCACGTTGAACTGGCTCCCTCCTCCTACGATGACCCACGGCAGTATGTTACCGCAACAGGGCGTCCCGCTATAGTTCTCAATCTCCATCTGGATCAGACTAGGAAGGAATTTCATTGCAAAAACAAACCATGTTCATTACCAAAATAAAATATAAGAACAAATCCGCTCTTGTTGTATCATACGAGGCAGACCCGCCGAGAGGGGGCAGTGGGCAAATGCCCAAGGGCCCGGCGAGTTTTAGGGGCACGGCCGTCCGAGCCCGCAATCAACTTACGAACAATATTATTACCAGTTATACAAAGTTTATGATTTATACCTTTTAAAATATAATATTACTGAATAAAGTCGTTGTTGTATATTATAAATATAATATCGCAGGTCGTACCCACACTTTTTTATTTCAAAATTTTCCTCAATTTTTTCATAAAGCCTAAAGATAGTTTAGGGGTCCGTGACTGCTCTGCCTAGGGCCTAAATTTCTGTCGTCACCTTGATACGAGTAGCTTTACTCCTATCTAAGAAGAAGAAAACCTTTAAACTTTTTACTGATGCTGATTTTTACTGATGCTGAAGCAATAATTGCAGTTAAAATGCTAGGTGACAAACAAGTGGAAACAAATTTCGGTCAGATTTGCCAGTCTAACCAATCATAGAATAGAATTTATATAGCGCGTCTTCTAACGACACTATGACTAGACAAGCTGATGAACTTGCAGTAATACGAGTCAACAAGTAGCATATCATGTGACAGTAGCGAACAACATATTCCGTTTCCTGGCAGTCGACGAATCAATGAGGGTTCTGATAATGCTCAGAACTGATGGCAATTTCTTTGTGGGAATTGTAGAAAAAAGACTGGGGGGATGAACATTTCATCCGTATTTTGCAAACTGATGTCAACGAAATTTGAAAACAGCTGATTTCAACGCTAGCAGTTTTGCAAATGAAACTCGAATCAAAATCAATTCCTTTGTTGAGAAAATTCAAAAATTCATACAGGAAAACATTTTGTAAAAATTGCATGGCCCGCTGGGAGTTACACGATAACTTATTTTGGCCCTTGGTGCAAAATGTTTGGGAGCCACTGAGTTTTGCTAGCCTACCTGTCTGTCTGTCGACTGTTTTCTGTCTTCCTCTGACTGTAACAGTCTGTCTCTCTGTCTGTCTGTCTGTCTGTCTGTCTGTCTGTCTGTCTCTTTGTGTCTGCACGTGTGCTTTTACTTCAGCCTGACCAGATAGTGCAGGAGGGTGGCAAACAAATAGCGTGCACCTATTTTCCATTTATTAGCTAAACGGCGTGCTTAAGTCTGTGTTTATTTCAACTGCTTTGGTGTAAATAATTACTGTTCATTATGAACAGGAGAGTAGCGGCTATACCGTTCGCATTGATTTAGCAATAACTTTCACAAAGAGTCTTACTGGACAGCAAACGGCCAGTGGAAAAGCATTGCGTTCATAAGCATTCCTTTCATAAGCAAATCCTATTTTGTTAATTACAAACTATCAAATATGTACCAGTGAAACAAACGAACGCCCACTTGACTTAGGCTGTGGTTTTATCAAGTGGGGCACTTTGGGAGTCCGAATAGTGACGGGTGTACATTGTGCTCGTGGTCCCAAGTCGAGTCTTTAGACGAGCAGACTTTTTATTGGAATCATATAACCCCGAAGTGCAAGTTTCATGATTCACAAGCAGGCACTTGTGGGTGAGTGCGTGCGCGCGTGCTTACTCAAGTATGGATATATGATTATATGTATGTATTTATTAATGTATGTATGTGCATGCATGTATGTGCAATTGTGCATGAATGTATGACATTGTATGTGCATATATGTATGTAGATATGTATGTATGTAAGTATGTATGTGAGTGAGTATGTACATTTATATGTATGTATGCATGTATTTATTAATGTATGTGCATATATATATGCATATATGTATGTATGTATGTATGTATGTATGTATGTATGTATGTATGTATGTATGTATGTATGTATGTATGTATGTATGTATGTATGTATGTATGTATGTGTGTGTGTATGTATGTATGTATGTATGTATGTATGTATGTATGTATGTATGTATGTATGTATGTATGTATGAGTATATAAATGTATGTAGGAAGGTATGTAATGTATTTATTAATGTATGTATGTGTGTGTATGTGGAGCAATAACATCCGTTCTACCTGCTTGATTCTGGTGCGTCATCGGCTGATGCTTTGTGCGTTAGATAGAAACCGAAGTGATTGAAGTTATATATCATAAATTACTAATGCGTTGTCAACACCAACATAGTCATCATTATTATCTTTAAGATGACACTGAGCTTTGACAGAAAGGGAAGATAGAAGAAATGCACAGACTGACAAAACATACAGACAAGACACACGGGCGGAGAAGACTGACAGACAAGACAGGCATTCATAGTACAGATGAACAGAGACAGAAAGACAGAGGCGGTGCAAGAAACAGACGCACAGAGAACCAGATATACAGAGCTGCGTCCATGAGTCCAAGTAGAATAGAATGCATGGAATCGCTTGTCCGTCGAATAACACATCATGTCTGTGATGTTGGTAAAAACTTCCAGCTGACAATAAACAGACGACCAACGACTGTCTGTTTGTCTGTATGTCTGTATGCGTGCCTGTCTGGCTGCCTATATGTCTGCCTGTCTCTGTTTGTCTGTATGTATGTCTGTCAGTCTGGCTCTCTGTCTTTCTCTCCGCTCCTTGTTCTTCCCACCCCTGTTCGTATTATTGATCACATCAACGCATTATACATATATGCATACATACATATATTTTTTACAGATATGATTTACATATGCAAATATAATCTACATACATATATGCCCAATTGTACAATATATATACATACACTAGATTGGATTATGGTAATGCTATTTATGCGATCCTCTCTTTCTCGGCTTAAACAACTTCAATCGTTTCAACCGATGCAGTTCGTATGACTGGTAGGATACGTTTGGTCATTTAGTAAACTACATTCGAGATGAGTTGCATTGGTTGGCCATATGAAGACGCATTGAGTTTAAGATCTCTATTCTGATTCGTAACTGCCTGGCTGCTTGTGCTCCATCCTGCGGCTCCTGTCTCCTATGTGTTTCAGTGTCATCCTTACCTGGCCGCAGATCACTTCGCTCCGCAACAGAAGGGCTATGGAAATCTGGATGTTCCCCCGTCGTGTACTGCTACAAAAAAAACTCCGCTGTGGTTGGCCCCACATTCTGGAACAGGATTTCTTGCAATCTGCGACATGAGCTTCTTCTGATTTCTATGTCTCTAGTTCGCAATCAGTTGAAGACCATTCTGTTCGATCATGGGTCTTGTATAAGTCAGGTCCCGCCCACCTCTGCTGAGTGCTCTTGAAGAAGCGCTATAGAAATGAGCACTTATATTTACAGTTACAAAGATACATCTAAGCTTATATCTATATAAGTTACACATACCTATTATGCATATAAAGTTAAACATACATATGTGCACACTGATTATGTGCATTGTAGGCCTATATATGCGTACAATGTACGTGAAGTCACAAATTAGCGCGATATAATAAATAAAAGTAATAATTTGATTATGCATGTAGAGTAGAACTGAGAGGGGAGAGAAGAGGACTTAGCTATCAAACAATATAAGAACGTGCTATCCGGGTGAAAACGCACAAAAGGTGAGTTTAAATATCTTAAGAAAATAACGACCTAAAGCGAGGACAGTTAAGCAGACAAGGTTAACAGTTTAAACTTATAAATAATGCGGAAACAAGATTCATAGAAGGGAATCAGGCAGTTGCGGAGTTGTGTTTAGAAGCACTCCAAACTCCAAAGTTTGGATAAAGGAAGAGGGCGGCGTCAGTGGCCCTGGCAACCATACACTGAAAACTACTCCTGTATGACGAATAGGTGGAGGATATAATTGACTCTTTGTTCGTTTGCATGGCTGGATGTTTCACAATGACAGCCTGTGCATTGTGAGATATGCAATGGATAGACAATGATGCATAGTTTTTGTTCGAGTTGCATCACGCCAAGAAACCTCGCTATGTTAAGGTGTCAGGTTTCAAAAGTTTCGCTCTATTTAAAGCACATATAGACCTATACATTATTTATGGCACGGATTCATTAAATTCCTGTCATCTTCACAAGATATATAGATGAGCATCTGTTTTATGTATACAGAAATTGAGACATGTGAAAAGGAAAGGACTCCGAGGTTGAAGGAGTCAAAGAAAACGGTTCAGAGAATGAGGTGGATAGAGATAGAGAGAGACAGAGAGAGACAGAAAGAGACAGACAGACACAGGCAGAGACAGATACAGAGAGTCGTAGAGACAGAGTGATAAGGAAAGCGGAAGAGAAACAGAGCGACAGAGAAGTGAAAGCATCCTATGACAGGTTGCAAAGATTAAAAAATTTCTTAAGATGTTGAGGAGGTTAAAGAGGGAAACCTGGAGAAATGAAAGGATGAAAAATGGAAAAGTCGACGAAGATGGTAATGATGCAAACTTTAGAGAGAGAGCTACAGATGGTGAACAGGAAAATGCTTACACAGAATGAAGGATGCCGAGGTGGAAAGTGGATAGATAGGAAACTATGACGGAATAATTATTTACGCGACATCATTATGAGAACGAACTACAAAGCGCGATTTATCATTTACGCCAAATTACTCCACATTTACTAAACGACAGCACTTATCAGGCACGACTAGCAACAGCATCAGCAGCAGCTTCTTCAGCAGTCACTGCATGTGCTCCCACTTACTTGTCATGGCAACCGGATGCCAGATGATGAAACCGACGACGATTCCTCCAAGAGCGACGATCATACCGAGCAGAACGGAGCACAGAAAGGCACACTTCTTCAGCCTCCTCCACTCTCTCATCCTCTTCACTTTTCGAACAACTCCCCCGCCGTCGCCGTCGCCACCGCCGCCGCAGCCGTCGCCATGCTCACCGGAAGTTAGTCCCAGACCGGAAGTGGACAGCAGCGTTCCGGCAGCTGAGCTTAATTCGCCCGAAGAGGCGCGATGATGATGATGATGATGAAGATGATGATTGCTCTGATTGTGATCGGCGACAAAGATATCTCTTGATTTCGAACGACAGCAATTAAACCAAGACGATCGTCTGCCTCGCGATCCGTCGTCTGTCTTTTCGCGCCTTCTACCAATCAGGCGATCGCAATTATCGTCTGACTTGTCGGCTCGCGCGTCCTCTAGCGGGCTGTTTCTACTGAGCGATAATTGATTGACGAGTTCGCATCCGGGACAGTGAATCCCCCTACGATCGTCGTAGTCGCTGATGACGTCACTGCCGATGCAGAACGGCGTATCCTGGCAGTCCCGGCATGCCGTGCGCCGACCAAAGAACAGTCGATGTTGTTGTTGTGTATGCGGTTCCTCTGAAACGGAAGTGAGACGGTCCATCATTTCCGCTTCCTCTTCTTCTACCTCCTCCTCGTCGTCGTCCTCTGTCAGCAGCATGAAGCGCATGCGCTGTCGACGCTTGCGATATACTTCCGGGTCACGGCGATCGGCGACCTTCGCTGGATCGGACACAGTCTGAAGAAGGTCTATTGCTTCTGGAAACGAACCCGTATGAGCAGCGCACGGAATGCGCTTCCCGTATAACAGTCCGCCTGAGGCTTCCGTAGATCTAGCGTCCACGGAGGTTGTCGGCATGGCGAAGACGCACTGGCCGTTCAACGCCACCGTACAGCGCTCATCCATCCACGTGGGCTTCTGAGTGTTGCGCTGGAGAGTAACAGCAGGAAGCAGGAGCCACCCACCGCCTCACTTTATTGGAAACCGTTCGTCTTGATTGGCCGTTTATCGCCACCTTAGAATCGTCATCAGTTGCATCTGCAGCGCAGTTTATTAAAGCCCGGTTTATTGGCCAACAGCATCTGCTATAGTAAGGTTCCGTATACGTTGGCCGCTCTACGACACCGTATATTATCGGTAACTAGTTAATCAGTGTCTGAATGTGGATCGTTCGAAGCCACCGTATTTCATGCATTTAGTTTGACTGTAAGTCACTTAGTCTCTGCCTCGGTGGACCTTATTGAGACACTTGAGACGGCAGCTGAACCATGGATCTCGCGCCATTAAGACCGCCGTCCATCCGTCCGTCCGTCCGTGTGACCGTTGGTCAGTTGCGCGCGCCTTTTCTCGCCAGATCCTGCTGGGCGTTGATATATGGGCGAGGCCGATCCGCAAGGGTCATCTGAGGTCAATCGTCCGGCGACCAGTTCAAAGCCAGAGCTGGAAAATCAAGAGACCCCGGCTATAGATCATACTTGCACGTAATATAATTGAACTGAATTGCCATTCTCATATTAGGAATATATAGATCTGTACATATATGCATATATATACATATATACATATATATATATATAAATGTGTTTATGTAGTGTACAGATATAGTGCATAATTTGTTTGCACAACAATACAGGCTACTTGGTCAAGCATAAACCACAAACATTACGTATAGCGGTGTATTTAGTTATAATAACTTGCACTTTATAAATATTCATATAATAATAATTGTATACGCACACACACGCGCACATACATGTGTATCGTATATAACCTAATAGTACAGATTTATACATCACATAGTATTCAAATATACTTAAATAATTTTTTTTAAACATGCGTAAATGGTGCAGTCATCATTGACCTAATACTGACATTTTAATGCTACACAGATTCGCATTGCTCATCTCCTAACGAAAGCATTGTGTTTAAAGTTGCATAGGTCCTATGTATCTATCATTTTCTCCATACATGGTAACCGCATGACCTTGACCCGTCTCCTCTGTCGACCTTAGTCATCATAATTTCTTGTCATATGCCGCGTCACTTCCGGTCCTCGTTCGCCTGATTTGCGTGACCTCGGGTCAGAGAAATAGATCCAAGATTCCGTCGTCACCTGGACTTGCTCTTCGTTTGGCTGAAGTTGAACAGGGAGCATGCCACTTCCCAGCCCAGCTCAATTGTATCGACTGTTCCTTTAGATCAGGAGATCCAGTTTCATTCGCATTCATCCAAAATAAACAATAGAATTATATGAAGCAAAAAACGAAAGCAGATATACTACTATTGGCAGAAAGTGAGGGGCTTATCTGGGTATGTATGAGATGGGCAGACAAAAATCGTAACGAAGAGAAGTTTGTAATTTATATATTATATCTTTAGCAAGTTAGTAAAATGTTATATGAAATATTAAAGTGCTGAAAATGCAGTGGAAATATTAAAGGTTGTACTAAATCCTGCTCCGGCCCACTGATGCAGTTATATAAAACTGTTATAACTGTTATATTGATATAATTAATATATTATGCTATACTGATCCGGCCTGCCGATGCAGTCTAACTAAAGATTAGGCCTACCAGTCTAACACTCGAACGGTCTACTCAGTGTGGGAATTGTAGAAAAAAGACTGGGGGGTTGAACATTTTATCCGTAATTTGCAAACTTATGTCAACGAAATTTCAAAGCAGCTGATTTCATCGCTAGCAGTTTTGCACGTCGAACTCGAATCAAAACCAATTCCGTTGTTTAAGAAAATTCAAAAAGGCATACATGATACACCATGGAAATTTCTTCTCTTTGTCAGATACTCAGAATCAAATAATGCTAAATCACACTAGCACAACTAAGGGGGTTGGAAACGACCCCTGGGGTATGCAATGAAGACATAACTGTGGGGTCCTAAGAAAGACTGGGGAGTTGAACCCTATCCTCTGACAATTCCTACCCTGGGTCTACTGACTGTCGCCTACTACTCTGTCTACTCTACCGAGCCTACTCTACTGTAACGGCCTAACGGTACCCAACCTTAACTGAAATCCTACACTTAACCCTTAATTTAACCCATATCGGATAACCACATCTCAAAGGCCTTCAGTCTACTACTGTACTCTACTGACCCTATTGTACTTTATAATACTCTATCTGAGTCTACTCTACCAGTCTCTCATCTACCTGATTCTATCAATTTCTTCCTCGTGTTCCATGTCTCACATACATACATGTGAAACGTGGTAATAATTCTAAGAATATAAGTAATATAGATAGATAATGTTCAAATATCGTATATGGTATGGTAACTAGCTAGGATGCAAGTTCTCGTTTGTATTGATCAACTGTTTTCTTTTGCCCAGCCGAAAAAAGATGCCGAAAAGAGCGTTACAAAAAGTGTCCCGGTTTTCGAAGGCCAATAAATGGTCACCCTAGTATAGGTAGACTGTCGACAAACGTTGACAAATAATAGTTGATCTGGCGGTTATGAGAGAAAATGCTGCTTTTTCTATGTATTTGAATAAACGAATATGAATATATATATAATATACATACATATATATATATATATATATATATATATATAATCATGAATCGTGTATTAGCTACTCGTAGTTATACTCTCTACCTTAGCTACTCATCCTATATCTCAGCCCCTATGCGTGCCAGATTCATAGCGCAAAGCTTAAGAGGTCATGTATGACATACGTAGCCACCATAGAGACTGTCCTGGCGCTAATGCATGCAAGTCCTGATATAGTCATTTTCGTGAGTAGGCAACGTTTCACCTCGCAAGAGTAATACATTACCCACTCAATACTATATGTTCCCTTAGGTATAATTTTTACAGCAATATATGATTATATTCTGAACCATAGATACTCATTGGGATTATTAAAACTACCTTAGCCACTCAGCACTATATGTTCCCCAAGGTATTATTTTTACACCAAAATATGATCATATTCTGCATCATAGGTACTCAATACTCAGTACTAAATATACTCTTTTTAGCATTTACATTGATATTTAAGAACTTTATGCACGAAATTCAACCTAAACATTAAAGGTTGTTAATGTTGGTACTATGTAGGGCTCGGTAACTTGTTTTAAAAACAAGCCGCCTCAATTTATAAATATATGGATGTCGTGGTCTATGCGGGTGCAGGCATCAAGGGAAGAAAACCGACGCGTCAACAAGCTTGTTTACAACGCACGGAAAATTCTGCAGCAAGCTGTCAACATTAATTCGTTGCATGCAACAAGGATATACGTGTTGAGTAGGACTTTCCAGGGAAAAGTACAGTGACGTCACAGAACGTTCTGGAATCCGGGAGAACTCTATATAAGATAGACCTGATGTACATTAAGGGCCTTTTGACGAAGATTTGTAAACGTTGAAACATTGATCGTATGACGTTCAATCGAGACCAGCCAACCTGTGTGCTGTCTACGATTGTGATATTTGATAGACGAGTTGACTTACTCTACACTTAATCGACTTTATTTTTAAATAAAGATCTTTTAATAGTTCCTTCGTTGGTTCGTCGTTGCGATCGAAGGAGTCGACCGCGACATTATTGGTGTCAGAAGCGGGATCATCGGTGTTGGATCCGGTGAAGAAGACGCGAGCCGGCGGAGGAAGGAGTCAACCCGGAGGATCAAGAGACGGTCTGTTCCAGACAGCGAGCGGATCGAGACGCCTTTCTACCGTGGGAGACGGGTGAATCGGCATACGACAGTCGGACGGACGAAGTACGTCGTTCGGCTGAGACAGCAGAAGACAGCAGTCAACATACGGGTAAGATCCTAGGTGTTGTCGTGGCTGAGAAGGAGAAAAGAGAGTGGAGTTGCAGCCGAGTGGGAGGCAGCCATTATTTCTCTTTCAATATCTGCTGATTATTTCTTTGAAATTTGATCCATTGTTGTGATCGAGGCCAGACTTGCGTGAGCTTGTATAGTTTTTGCGTACTTGGCGAGTGTACTTCTTTGGATACTGCATAGTTGCACTTTGGGTTGTGGAATTTTCCTTTTGTGTGGCGGGTTTGCCGCGTGGTGTCTGTTTTTTTTTGTTGATTGTTGTTGACTGACTGTTTGTAAAAATGGAAGCGTTGACAACAGAGATGCAAGCGAATATTCGCAAAATGTCGTCTGAGCGCCTTAGGGTGTATCTTATGAAGGCAGGAAGGGACGAAGATGATGTTATGTCATGGGATCGAAATCAATTAATGGAAGAATGGGCCATGGAGATTGGAAAAGAGGAAGAGGAATTTAAGGGTAGTCCAATATCTCCAACAGGAGTGGATTACGAGCTGCAGAAGCGCCGTCTGGAGTTCGAAATCCGTAAATATGAAGAACAAAGGGAGAAGGAAGAAAGAGAAAGGGAGGAACGGAAGGAGAAGGAAGAAAGAGAGAGGGAGGAACGGAAGGAGAAGGAAGAAAGGGAGGAAAAGAGGAGAGAGGAAGAAAAGAAAGAACAAAGGGAGAAGGAAGAAAGAGAGAGGGAGGAACGGAAGGAGAAGGAAGAAAGGGAGGAAAAGAGGAGAGAGGAAGAAAAGAAGGAACGGAAAGAGAAAGAAGAAAGAGAAAAGAAGGAACGGAAAGAGAAAGAAGAAAGGGAGAGGAAGGAAAAGCAGGAAGAACGAAATGTTAGAGATTCTTTAGCAAGTCGTACTAAGCGTTATAGTGATGCCCTTAAGAATATTCTTTGGAAATTTCCTTCCGACCCTATAGAAATTCCAGGTTTCTTTGATCACTTGGATGGTTTGTTTAATGTGTATGAGGTGGATGAAGATGTTAGAGCAAAATTATTGCTAGCCATTTTAAGTGAAAGAGCTAAGGCATTAACCATGCGCCTTACTGAGGCACAGCTCCATGACTACAAATTCCTGAAGGAGTTTTTGCTAAGGGAGTTTAAGATAAGCCCTTCAAATCTTAGAGCCCGATTTTGGTCGTTGCACAAAGCATCGGACGAATCATTTACGATCTATTCATCCAAATTGCGTGTGGCTCTTATGTATTATTTGAAAAGTAGAAAGATAACTGATGAGTTTGATAAACTTGTAAGTTTATTGGTTGCGGATCGACTTAAGGAGTCCTTGTCGAAGGCTTGTTTAGATTATATCTTGGCCCAAGAAAAAGAGGAGTGGTTGAGCTGTGAAGACATAGCTAATGCGGCTGACATTTATGTAGCGTCGCATGATGGTGGGAATGACTTAGTATGCCGTAGTCATCCGACACCGAAGTATAACAATTGGACGAGAGGTCAACCACATGTTCAAGTCAATAACCAGACAGCTCAACCCAAGTCTCCCAAACCGGAAATAAGGGGTGAAGCCAAGATAGGTGCGAGGGTGTCTCAGGAGGAGGCCAAGGTAAAGGGTCTCTGTTTCCTATGTCATCAGAAGGGTCATATGGCAAGGGAGTGCCAGACCAAACCAAGTTCTAAAAAGGTGAGTACTTGTATATCTGGGAACCCAACTGAAGAAGTGACCGACTTATTTGTTGAGAAGGTCAACGTGTTGCATGAGATACCTGAACAGGTAAAGCAAGGGAATTTATTGGATAATTCTAAACCAATAGGGTTGGAAACTGCTGTAAGGGTATACGAGAATAGTGTTGATGGATTACACGAGAGGTCGTATATCAATGTACAGATTGAAGATCTCCCTTCTCAGCCAGCATTATCTGATTCAGGAGCAGAAATTTGTTGTATTGATAAGAAATTAATTGAGTCACTAAACTTACCCGTGATTAAACGGATTAATATAATTGGTTTTCAGGGAGAAGGATGTAAGGCAGATGTAGTATACCTACAAATGAAATTAGCCAATTCAATGGAAGGAACGACGAACATTGCGCCATCTTTGTGCGTCATGTTCGCTGCAGTCCCTGAACTAAATGAACGGGTTATTCTGACACCCCATGTTGTGGACCTATTAAGGGATAGTTCGCAATATGTAGTGATGGTAGCTGGCGTAGATCGATGTGTACAAATAAATAAAGGGGCAGAAGAAGATAACTTAGAAGTTAATATCGAGAAAAGTAACAGCAACGAATCCTTGCCGTCAGAAGTGAATGAATATTCTCAGGAGCAACTAGTTGATGATTCAGATAATTTTCTTGATGTTGAGTCAACAGAGTTCAAGTCTGATGAGGGAGTAGCGAATAATGATACTTTATTGCGTGAGCAACAGAATTGTCACAGTCTTATACCTTGCTGGCAACAAGCGAGACAGAATAAAAATAATTTCTTTATAGATAATAACCTCCTGTACCACAAAGGGGAAATTATGGGACATAAGGTTAATCAATTATGTTTACCGGAAGATAGAATCGAGGTTGTCTTGCGAGTAGCACACGATGCCCCATGTGCTGGGCACATGGCTTTTAAGGCAACGAGAGCCAGGATCAAATTAAACTTTTGGTTTCCAAGAATGGATGAGAGGATTCGCGAATATTGTGCGTCTTGTCAAATTTGTCAACTAAGAACTCCAGTTAAAGTGGCAGATCGAGTCCCGATCACTCCTATTCCGAGGGCGGATGAACTCTGTTTTAACCATCTAAATATGGATTGTATTGGCCCTATGGTAGTGACTGGAGAATCCAACAAATCGAAACCCCAGTACAATTATGCTCTGGGTCTGGTGGACAAATTTTCTCGTTGTCCGATGGCGTATCCTCTTAGATCGCTGAATGCAAAGGGAGTTTGTGAAGCTCTGTTGCAAGTTTTTACAACTTTTTCTATTCCAAGGATCATCAGTTCTGATTGTGGTACCAACTTTACCAGTCGGTTGACGAAAGAATTCTTGCGGCGAATGGGTTGTAGTCCCAGATTTAATACCCCTGGACATCCTGAGGCAGCTGGATTGGTTGAAAGATGCAACCAAAGCTTGAAAACCATGATCTTTAAGCTTGCTCAATCTGATCCTCGTGGATGGCACCAATTGTTACCGTTTGTTCTGTGGAGCCTTAGAGAAAAACCTTCAGGCACGACTCATATTTCGCCATTCACTATGGTTTATGGAACTCTTCCTCGGGGTCCACTTAGTGTGTTGAAGGAATCGTGGGCTGGCGAACGAAAAGTACCTCTTAACTTAGGTAAATCACCCGAAGAGTATCTCCAATCACTGAAGGAAAACCTCGAATTCGCGAAAGTTTATGCAGATTACTATAGTGATATAGAAACAAAGCGGTATGCAGATTATTATAACTTGCGTAGTACTGACAGAAAATACGAAGTTGGAGATAAAGTAGCAGTATTAGCACCAGATTTTGGTAGTTCTAAATTTTATAGTCGATGGCAAGGACCTGCTACCGTAGTCAAGGTTAAATCCCCATATTCTTATATAGTAGAAATAGAGGGAAAACAAAGACATTTACACGCAAATAAGATCAAGCGATACCATGAACGACTCGAACAAGCGATGATCAATAGCTGTTCAGTAATTGTTGATCAAGATGAAGAATTTGGTATAGTAGAGGTTGTAGATCAGGAAGAACGTGAACAAATAAGCCCGAGTAAGCGAATTGATCCTCTGATTATAGCGCATCTTTCGCAAGAGGAACAGAAGCAACTTTTTGAAATTTTGGATCGGCACACGGCAGTATTTGTGGATAAACCTGGGTATTGTCCAGTATTAGAACATGAAATTAAGATAACTCATGATTTCACTCCTAAGCGTTTAAGGGCATATAAAGTACCTGAGCTACTTAAACCTGAAGTACAACGCCAGATAGAAGAAATGTTGGCATTAGACATCATTCGACCATCGAAAAGTGAAATGGCCAGTCCGGTAGTTTGCGTTTTAAAGGGACCCAAAGGTCAAAATGGCGTTCGATTGGCAATTGATTATCGCCATGTTAACAAATATTCTCTAGGTGATTGTTACCCGACCCCAGACATTGCTGACATCTTACAAAAGGTGGGACGGGCAAAGTTTATTAGTGTTTTCGACGCGAAATCGGGGTATTGGCAAATTCCAGTTCGGAAAGAACATCGATGGCTTACGGCATTCGTATGTGATGCAGGACTTTTTGAGTTCACAAGAATGCCGTTTGGACTCAAGTCCGCTAGCAATACCTTTATTCGTGCTATGACCCAAGTTTTACATCCAGTGCGAAGTTTTACCGAACCATTCGTCGATGATATGGCAGTGGTTTCAATGAATTGGAATGACCATTTAGAACATCTAGAGAAATTCTTGCAAACTATTGAGGAAGCAGGACTCACTTTGAATTTAAGAAAATGTAATTTTGCACAAAACAAAATAAAGTTTGTTGGCCATATAGTAGGGTCAGGTTGTATTGAACCTGATCCAGGTAAGATCGCTACGATCAATGATATCCATCCTCCAACAACAAAGAAAGAAGTTAGAAAGGTTATGGGTTTTTTCAGTTACTTTCGAAATTTTATACCTGCTTTAGCTGAAAAAGCACGGGTAATAACTGATTTGACACGAGATAACATACCTACGAAGGTGCCTTGGGAGCAAAAGCATCAAGAAGCACTAGATAAGTTAAAGGATGATCTCAGTAAAGCTACACAGTTGCATACCATTGATTTCACTAAGGAATTTGGTTTAAGTGTTGACGCAAGTGCCACCGCGGTCGGGTGTTGCTTGTTTCAGTGGACCGAAGAAGGTCAAGAAAAACCAATTGCTTTTGCTAGCCTTAAACTTACAGATACACAGATGCATTGGTCTACAATTGAGAGAGAGGCTTTCGCAGTAATTTGGGCACTTAAACGATTCAAGTCATGGATATTCTTATCAAAGATAATCATTTATTCAGATCATAATCCTTTGTCTTATCTCACAGATGCAAGCCCTAAGAGTGCGAAACTGACTCGTTGGGCGTTAGCATTGCAAGAGTTTAACGTGGACTTTCGATATCGTCCTGGACGTCAGAACACGGTGGCTGATTTCCTCTCTCGGTTGTGACTCGGATGGTGAAGGGGGGAAATGGCCCGACACACAAGGATCGAGCCCGCAAATTGTATAGATAAATTGACTAACTGATGTGTTTTGTTTTGTTTGTATATGCTGTGTCGAGATGGAGTCTGGAGGCCCGGCTTGATTGTGATGACCCGTTCGGGATGGTGCTGAAGACGTGTCATCATCTGAGGGCGGAGGGAATGTCGTGGTCTATGCGGGTGCAGGCATCAAGGGAAGAAAACCGACGCGTCAACAAGCTTGTTTACAACGCACGGAAAATTCTGCAGCAAGCTGTCAACATTAATTCGTTGCATGCAACAAGGATATACGTGTTGAGTAGGACTTTCCAGGGAAAAGTACAGTGACGTCACAGAACGTTCTGGAATCCGGGAGAACTCTATATAAGATAGACCTGATGTACATTAAGGGCCTTTTGACGAAGATTTGTAAACGTTGAAACATTGATCGTATGACGTTCAATCGAGACCAGCCAACCTGTGTGCTGTCTACGATTGTGATATTTGATAGACGAGTTGACTTACTCTACACTTAATCGACTTTATTTTTAAATAAAGATCTTTTAATAGTTCCTTCGTTGGTTCGTCGTTGCGATCGAAGGAGTCGACCGCGACAATGGAATATATACTTTGAGTAGCAGAGGTCTTCTTTTTGACCAGGCCTGATATAGGAGGTCCAATTTCAGATCAAATTTCCTTTTAAACTACTTGCAGTCTAGTTTGCTCCATGGGACGCCGGGTAGCAGTCTACGTCCTTAGTCTGGTGCCACTTTAATTTCTGTTAAGAAACACATCTGACTATTTTTTTCAGCCCTGCAAAACGTTAAGTACTCACGAAAATGAGGACCTAACGACAAAGAGTAGATAGCGGATAGGTTTTATAGCACGAAATGAGTAGCTAATGTGCGATAAACACTAATATATATATATATATATATATATATATATATATATATATAGGTTTTAACTGAAGTATGACCGAACGACGTTTCTTGTCTACATCAGTATACCAAGAAACCAAGTAAACTCGATCTCCGATCCATTTTGTCAGTCAGAAATTAATTGATCGCCGTTTCTCGAGCAAAGCGGATAATTGCCTGATAATCGTAAACTTCGCAGACTAAGATAGGAAAAAACATTGAAGAAAAGGTCTAGCAAATCTGGAAAACGATTTAAATGTCCACAAGATGACGAATTTTATTGCCCCTCGATCTCAAGTAAAGGTAAAAGCAGCAATGTTCATTACGATCTTACTCTATTTGTTTCAAGTTGAAAGCTGGACCAACTGCGTGGAACTGTCTTCCCGGCCAAGCGCAGAGTGCGCCTTCTCTGGAGTTAGTCAAATCAAAGCTCAAAACTTAAACTTATCCTTTTAAAATATCACATGACCATCACGATTGTGTACAGCGCCATTTTCTTCGGTCTCGGCTGCTCTACGGCGCTATATTATTATTATTATTATTATTATTATTATTATTATTATTATTATTATTATTATTATTATTATTATTATTATTATTATTATTATTATTATTACTATTATTATTATTATTATTATTATTATTATTATCATTGGTAATGGTAACGACTATAGCTTTAGGTCAGAAGGTCCAGTTCATCCTATCCTCTCCATCCAAAAAATATATGATATCCTACCATCTGATAGCAACAACTTCTTAAACCTCGGGAATCATTTTCTAGAACAGTGAGTAAAAATTAAAATAAATAATGCATGCCCATATGCTTTGCATCTTAGAAACCGAGCGATAGTCTGGGATTTAGAGGAATCGGGATGGGATACTGAACGATTATGAACTTCGAGAATTTTTAGATCATCAATCTTGTCTCAACGAATTTTCTGATGATTACTGAGAGTATAATTTGAAATAACAACTGGGTTTCGTACTTTCGTATGATAGCTACTTATATGCCCCAAACAAAGAAAACCTTGCATTACAGTTAAATATTATTAACCTTTTATTAGAATAATCGCTATGTGAACAATAGCCACCATTGGCTGCCCTAGGGCCTACTCAGTAAAATCTTTTGTGGTCATTTTATAAATGTAAACAATAGCTTAACTATTACAATAGAATAATCCTACTTACTGTTGCTTCATTACTAATCATTATTAATTATTGCCACCAGTAGGTCTATATTACTTGTATAATTTGTATTATGTGTATGTTACAGCTTTTAATTCTAATATATGGCTGTGCCGCTTTTATTACAATCTTTAAAATTGTTGTTTCTGTCTTTGTATTGATCAGTCTATTATACATGTACAATCCCTTTTTCTATACGCTTGATGTGGTTCGTTGTCATCTGTACAAGCCCACAGTCATTTATCTTGTCTTCAACGTGACTTATCTTTTGCGTCTTTCATGTGCTTTGAGGCTACTCAAGGTTACACAAAGTTAAAGCCATCGAGAGTGCATTGGCTGAGCCACTGTCAAAATCTTAAAGACATGCACATGTATTATCCACATAAAGTTAGCAGACGTTACCTTCGGAACGGTGAAAGGCTGCAGATATAATTATGTTGACGTCATCATAGCACACGGCGGTAGCATAAGTTGACGTTGTAACAGCACACCAAATGTAAGTTACGAAATAGCTGACGAATGATGACGTCAGTTGTGAACAGGTGTCAGAACATAATACGATATTTAACCGCAGAAGGGCATAGCACAGGATAAACTGACGTCGGCAGAGTATAGACGAGAGGTTGGTGACACAGCATTTGCTCGGAGATTCAGATCGCCGAAATCGCGTACTATAAAACTCAATCCGTTATATCGACTCCTGTGTGTAGTTTAGTACATGCTACGACCGCTGGATGTCGACAGGACGAAACGCGCTAGTGATCTAATAGCCGTGCTCTAAGCAGCGCCTACGATCAGAGACGGTTCGCTGAATCTGGTCATTGGATTGTCCCGGTTGATCGGTGCGTTGAGCGCGCGCGTAGGATATCCTCGGCAGGTGGCCGACATCAGTCACTATGCTCGAGGAGCGTATAGCCTTATGCTACACATCAGCTACGGCGCTATAGAAACGGTTGAATCCTTACTATGTTCATCACTAATTGAAACAGTTCTAGTGCCAGTGAGGCAGTGACAATATATTGTATCAGAATTAATCTCATTTTTATGTCTCACTGCTCCCCAAGGCACACTATAGAATTATACCCAATGCCGACTCCTTAGCCCGTAAAACTTTTGTTATTCGGATGCTATGTGCTTAAATTAATTTGATGAACTATGTACACCAAAGTGCGGTTAGCAGTTGGTTTTTATTAAAGGATATACTTACTTACCATCATTTCTTATCTTACCCTCTTTTTGAGAGGTTCTGAAAGTGCGTCCTATAAAAGCCCCGATAGGGTCTACATAATTATATGCACACCCCAATCTCTTTTATCTTACTTTAACTACGGCGATAAAGTAAGATAATTTTATTTTAGCATGCGTTAAACAAAACATTATTTGTTTCATTTGCTTAGCGCCACTATCCTATCCTATTAATCAACGGAGCCAGCAGTTGTAACAATTGTAATAATTGTAATCGTAATTTTATATAGCGCTTCTTCAAGAAAAGCTCTTCAGAAGCTCTGTCTCCGATATTCTAAATGTTTCTCAAGTCCTTACATTTAGTTGTGAGTTACAGACTCGCTCAGCGTTTCCACACTATAATATCCAAGGCGAGTTTCGAACCTTCTCACTCCATGCTTTATCTAATCAAATAATTATTAATTATAATGACTTGTGTTGCGCTGTTATAACAATGCCCACGGTTTGAATTGATGATCGCTCAAGTGAAATCATATATACGAATTCATAATCATTTGGAGAAGCAAGGTTGACTTTCGAAAGGTCAAAGTGCGCTGCGTTGCGTGATAGATATAATGTCGTAAATTTCCATAGCGCAGTCCAGTGGCAAATTTATCTCAAGGGCGCCTTAGGAAGTCACGCGAACCAGTTGTATATCTGCCAACGTTTGTTGTTTGCGGACAAGAAAAAGCATTTGCTATGTAATATTCTTTAATGTAATCTGATTTGTTTTAAATTCGCGCGCGAGAGAGAGACGGAGAGACGGAGAGAGAGAGAGAGAGAGAGAGAGAGAGAGAGAGAGAGAGAGAGAGAGAGACGGGGAGAGAGATACGGAGAGATAAGGAGAGACAGACAGAGGGAGGGAGGGAGGGAGGGAGGGAGGGAGGGAGGGAGGGAGGGAGGGAGGGAGGGAGTCGGAGTCAGAGAGACATAAAGGGAGAAAGAGAGAGTCAGAGTCAGAGAGAGAGAGAGAGAGAGAGAGAGAGAGAGAGAGAGAGAGAAAAAAAGAGAGAGAGAGCCGGAAAGAGACTGAGGGGAGAGAAAGAGAGAGGAGCTATAGAGCGATCGAGGGGTGGAGAGAGAAAGAGACAGAGACAGAGACAGAGAGAAAGGGAGAGAAAGTCAGAGTCAGAGATGCAGAGCGAGAGACAGACAGACAGAAAAAGAGAGAAAGAAATACAAAGAAAGATAAAGAGAAAGGAGTGAGAGATTGAGGGAGAGAGATTGAGGGAGAGAGAGAATCAGATTGAGGGAGAGAAAGAGAGAGAATCAGAGAGAAAGAAAGAGAGAAAATGAGAGAGAAAGAGACAGAGAGAGAGAGAAAAAAAACAGAGAAAGGGAGAGAGAAAGGAAGAGAGAGAGAGATTCAGAGTCAGAGTCAGATTATATACGTATAATATTACTTTTGCCTCTTCTTAATCGACGCCATCCCAGTCCTCTCTCCTATCCCAACTAATTCGGTGTCATTTTCTCGCCTTCAAACGCGCACCAATCCCGCCATTCGGTGCACGCACTGTACGGTGGTTCTTATCGGAGGCCATCTGTTGGCAAAATGTGCCCGCCGAAATATTTATGATGTAGCGCCAGTCTACACGGAAAGGATTTCCGCATAAAGCGGGGCATGGGCGAGAGATAGGATGAGGCTGAGACGGTGGTGACTGGTGACTGCCATTAATTGCCCCTGCCGAAGAGCTATTGGGTACTATCGGCGCCATGATTAAAGGAAGACAAAGACGGGGAGTTTTTACGGTATAGGCAAGAGTTGGAGAGGACACTACAACCGCCTGTATGTCTGTCTGTCTGTCTGTCTCTGTTTCTCTTACTCTCTCTGACTCTCTGTCTCTCATACGCTCTCTCTCTTTCAGCATATGTATTGGTCTCTCTCTCTCTCTCTCTCTCTCTCTCTCTCTCTCTCTCTCTCTCTCTCTCTCTCTCTCTCTCTCTCTCTCTCTCTCTCTCTCTCTCTCTCTCTCTCTGTGTGTCTCTGTTTCTCTCAATCTCTCTCTCTCTCTCGTTGTCAGCATTTTGTACCGGTCTCTTTGTATATAGCTCGGTTTCTTTCTGCGATCATGTCCCTGCCTCTCTCTGTTTGTATATATCTTTGTAAACTCTCCAACAGTTTCTATCTGACTATGTCTTTGTGCCTTCCTATGTATATGTCATTATACAAGCCACATAATTTTTATTATTAGGCTTATCTGCATGTTCTTTCCCCAAGCTCTCATAAAATCTGCCAGGATTTGTGCTGGTTCAAAGCACAACTACTAATAAACACATGACAAGATTCAGGGCAACATTCTGCACAGAAGCTTCATCAAAGTTTAAACAAACGAGAATAATTCAATCAAACTGTTTAGTAGTTTAGTTTCAGTAGTCTCTGGAGTCTGGAGTTACTTATCTTTCCTGTGACCTTGGCAAGAAATATAAAAATTCAATCAATGACCTATAGCTATTAGAACGGAACCTCAAAGCTGTTTCATCCTTTTCCAATAAGCCAGAAAAGTATGAAAAATAGAAACTATACACGAATTGTACAAACGCTTAATAATTAATAGATGTACGAAAATGCATACATGAATACATGTATGCAAATGAACGAATTACCATGCATACGAAAATTGTTCATATACGATAAGGCACAGGTCTATGTCATGGAATTACGCATATGATTTTATATATTGTGATCAAAATTCTTCCACTGTTGAGTTAGCGCGCGTTGGTATCGGAATTTTCTATGGCATCATATATCGATGAATCATTGGGTTGTTTACTTCTTAGCGATTGGCTGCTGGGTTTCTGTTGCAGCGTCGCTTAGTCTGGCGGTCGATCTGTTTGTAATTATAAGCGTTTGGCTTATTAATTTAAGATAATTTATATAACGCCACTCAAAGAATTAGAGGCACTCTACGCACTACCCTAAAACTGTTTTTAAATGTCATTTTGAATTGATTATTATCACTAAGAAAGACAGTGCACAGAAAGCTAGAGCAGTGACCAGTAGAAGGCCCTCGCATACACGTGGGACCTAACCAACCGATTCCAATCCAAAGGCGAAAAGGACACGCAAAGAAAATATATTATGTTCAAACGTACTAAATCCACAGCAAAAACGAAGAATAAATCTGCTACGCAACCTTAGGATTGTAAACTGCAACATGTTAGAAATTACTGAGCAAATTCTAAATTTAGACACACCAATATGCCATATTGGCTGAGAAGGCGAAACACCGACCGTTGTCGGTGTACATACTTGGTCGGCGTTCATGTGCAATGTCGGACGATGACTTGACGGGAAAGGGTCTATAAAAGCAGATGAGAACGTAGTGTGTACCGAGCGCCAAGAAGATTCGGTGTATATATTTATTGATCTTCATGTACTAAGTTGAAACTTGAGTTAAAATGTCGTCATAGATTGGTGCGTCTAAATACTGTGACGATTCAAGTACTGTTGTAACATATGCGCTAGGGGCCTATTACTAATTAATTGTTTACTATACACGTGCACATAATTCAAGTGTTTGTAAGCATGTCGTGCACTATGGGAAGGTGTTTCCACCACTATCTGGACCCGAAGGAGACCTGACGGCTCTATTTAAGTATTTATTGTGGAACACAAGTGTACATCCAAACTGAGAAAGCTATAACAATTTAAAGATCCATACACTTATTAGACGGGTCAATATATGGTTGAACCCCAAAAAATTTGATACAAAAGGTTTCTCAGTTGATTTTGTTACTATTTGGCATGCTTATTAACATAGTAAAAGTCTACTCTATTCTGACCATTGGAAAAGGGTCATTTTCAAGATGGCGCCCAAAATGGCTGTCGGGAGTTAAAATTGTCTATATCTCAAGCACTATTCAACCTAGAAATGTGGTTTTGGTGTCTAATCGTAGGGTTTATTGCTTAGCGTTCAGTTAAAATAGCTTTAAAATCACTTAATGTATCATTTCAAGATGGCGTCCAAGATGGCTGCCGGGAGCTTAAATTGTCTATATCTCAAGCACTATTCAACCTAGAAAGGTGGTTTTGGTGTCAAACCGTAGGGTTCATTGCTCAACATTCAGTTGAAATAACTTTAATCACTAAATGTATCATTTAGTCACTTAATGTATCATTTCAAGATGGCGTCCAAGATGGCTGCCGGGAGCTAAAATTGTCTATATCTCAAGCACTATTCAACCTAGAAAGATAGTTTTGGTTTCAAATTGTAGGGTTTATTGCTCAGCGTTCAGGTGAAATAACTTTAATCACTTAGTATATCATTTACTGACAAATCTAAGGAGGTGGGACGGATGATCATGCATAACATGGTCGGAAAGCCCATATTTACATTGCCATTCAGAATAAAGGATCAAGCCAGAACCCTTGGAGAAACGTCAGCTATTGCGGTCGCAGAGGTGGCCTTTGACAATTTGTTCTATAGACCACCCGCAAGGAAAAAAATTATCACATATATTTCCATTTAATTTATTATTAACTAATTATATTATTTTTATTTTCCGGAATTTGTCGCCCTTGAGAAGTACCGCTCTAGGCAGCCGCCTATACCTAAAGCCGCACTGTGCGGTCGCTCCAGGCCGAACCATTGATTCTTCTCTTCTATTCGAACGTTTCCTGGTAGTTGCCAAAACTGGAGAGTTTATCATTGGAGGAGGTTATGAGTTACGAGCTCAGTCCTTTCCCTCCTGCCTTTTTTTAAGCCTGAAAGATCTATAAAAAATGGCCGATAAGCCACAACTAGCTCATGCTAGCAGTGAACATGCAAGGGATGGTATCCTATAGATTCTGTCCCAGAGACAGAGACACGTCCTCGGTGGAAGTTCGTTACTTCATCGGATACTGTGAAAAAAAGAGAAACCTATGGTGCAATAGCACAGTCGTATCCTGACTTCACCGTCCGGCAATATTGTGCAGGTACAACGGTTAAATTGACGGCTATGAGCAAGGACCATTAAAGACAATACGCATCTGAGAATAGGACACAATATTTATTCCGTTATCAGCTTCACTGCTGAAACAGGCAAGAAAGAGGAGTTCCTGTCAAGAGCTATCAATAAACAGAAACTGACATGGTTGATGAGTGATGAGCTCAGAAAAAAGAATTACACTGTGGTCAGAGCACATGGGGAAGCTGCAGTAGAGACATCTCTTCTACACGCAACTATACACTAATCGGAGAAGATACCGAGCTCCTTGTCTTACTCCTTTACTAAGTAAAGCCACATTGCAAGAATTTTTACTTCAGATCTGACAAGACAAAAGATGATGGCAAAGTGTAGGCTATAACATGAACCATCTTAAGAAAATCCTCGGAAATGACATGTGTTCTCAGTTGTTATTTATCCACGCCGCGACAGGTTGCGACACGACTTCTCGCATATTCGGCGTTGACAAAAAGAATGCTTTTCAGAAGCTTGTAAAAGGAGACGCTATCCTTCGGTCATGTGCCAATGCATCCACCATCCCAAATCAGACCACAGAGGTGATTGATGACCACGGATGCCGAGTAATGACTGTCCTGCTTGGTGGCAAGTGCACAGATTCCCTTTGCGAAAATGCCATATAACGACTTCAGCTAGAAGGTTGTGTCTGCTTCATGATGTGCCAACTCCAGAACGTATTCACCAACGAATCTGCTACTAAATTTCATTGTCGCAGAGCGTATTACCAGATAATTATATGGATGAGAAAGAAGAGGGGTATGAATGCCATGAACTGGGGTTGGAAATTCCAGGATAATCGGTTTGACCCGATAACGTCAACGATGAACGCCGCTCCAGAAATTCTCTTGAAGGTCATTCATTGCAACTTCTGCATTTCTTGCAAGACACTCCGCTGCTCCTGTAGGTCTAAAAGAAATGAGCTCCCATGTACTTCTGCCTCTGAACCGTGCCAAGATAAAATATTTGTGGGGCGTGGTGGCTCAGTGGTAAGTTCGGCGCCTTGTGACCGGAGGGTTGCAGGTTCGAATCCCACTCTAGCCGCTGTGTACGGACCTTGGGCAAGTCCTTCACTCACAATTGCTCGTGGCGCTTCGGCGTGAAAATTCCGGCACAGTATCAAATGCTGTAGTCGGGAGCGTCTCTGAGTAGTAGTTGACTTCGAGAGGTGCTATAGAAATATCCGGAATAAAAATGTGACAATCCACATAACAAGTTCCTTCCGAAGCAGCCGAACGATGATGATGAGTAGTGACTAATTGTGTGTGTAAGCTATGTAACTGTAAACTGTATGACCATTGGATTTGTCAGTAAATGATACATTAACCGATTAAACTTATTTCAACTGAATGTTGAGCAATAAATCCTACAATTTGAAACAAAAACCACCTTTCTAGGTCGAATAGTGCTTGAGATATAGACAATTTTAGCTCCCGGCAGCCATCTTGGACGCCATCTTGAAATGATACATTAAGTGACTAAATGATACATTTAGTGATTAAAGTTATTTCAACTGAATGTTGAGCAATGAACCCTACGGTTTGACACCAAAACCACCTTTCTAGGTTGAATAGTGCTTGAGATATAGACAATTTAAGCTCTCCGGCAGCCATCTTGGACGCCATCTTGAAATGATACATTAAGTGATTTTAAAGCTATTTTAACTGAACGCTAAGCAATAAACCCTACGATTAGACACCAAAACCATATTTCTAGGTTGAATAGTGCTCGAGATATAGACAATTTTAACTCCCGACAGCCATCTTGGGCGCCATCTTGAAAATGACCCTTTTCCAATGGTCAGAATAGAGTAGACTTTTACTATGTTAATAAGCATGCCAAATGGTAACAAAATCAACTGAGAAACCTTTTGTATCAAATTTTTTGGGTTAGGTGGTTTTTTGTCGCATATTGACCCGACTATATATATAAGGAAAATGTTGAGGGTTTCTTGGACTGAGAAGAGAACTAACGAGGATATCCTGGAAGAAATAGGACAATGGAGAGGGAGTTTGACGTTGGGGCAGAGAGCGTCCAGGCAGAAGATGTCATACTTTGGACACGTGATGCGTGCAGATGGGCTGGAAAAGGAGATGATGTTGGCGTGTGGGGAGGGCAGAAGGAGGAGAGGACGACCAAGGAGGAGATGGATGGACGAGATACAGGAGGCATTGAAGATGAACATCTCGGAGCTGAGAGAGGCAACGAGAAATCGGAGCACATGGAGAAGGTTGACCATGACAGTCGCTAGGATTCAACGAATCGACAGCACAAGGTGACAGGTGATATATATATAAGTATATATGTAAAAAATCGTCGTCAAAACACAATACGTAGC